>VZTO01012090.1:0-21824 GCA_013400615.1 Syrrhaptes paradoxus
AAAAAAAAACAAACTCTTCTGCTCATATTGTGCACATATTGGAAAAGTCTATTCATGTCAACACTGGGTTCAGAAATAAATCTTTTCCAGTTGGCATGATTTCATCATAAACTTAAATGGAACAGACTGTATGCTTACAAGACAGTGAGTTATATACCACCTTTTGTGATGTTTTTAATCAGACATTTATGATCTTCATGCTTATGATTAATTATAATAGATCAATACTTCAAGTAGACATATTCACTTTTTACATTCACTTTGGTCTCCTTTATGTTACAAGCACAATCAAATCGCACCACTGATTTCAGTAACTGATTAATTTAATGTCCAGTTCAGAGTTTAAAGTGTTAATAGTGAAATTGAATTTGCTGTGAAATCTGCAATTCATTATTGGTGGCAAACACTGGGGAAAGCAAAGGACTGCATAATGACACTACTGGATATGTAAAACGTCTTAACCACTTGTGAGTACTACACTAAGCTGAATTAAAAGGTGTTTGTGAGTGCTTGTTTCAAACCAATTCAGTAAAGCAGACAGGAACTGTCTGGAAACATAAATGCTTGCATATTCACAGAAATTCACTCTTTCATTCAGGAAAAAGAAAAATGGCCAAAGCTCTAACTACTGAATTTTATTATCATACCTAGCAAGTCAGAAGTATCAAATTCAAAGGTTGTTCAAGATATTAAGACAGGAAAAAACATGTCCCAGGTAAGGAACACTGGGCTAGTGAAATCTTAAGATAGTTAGACATCAAACAACAAAACCTTAAATGCTCACTAGCTAAGGAGTCTATATGTATTTTGTTATTTGGACAAGTTTTACATCATCAGAAACAGTATATGGGTTCTGGTATCTTTAAATTATCTAAAAGACATCTGGACTCCCGAGTGTAAGCACCTGCACAGTGCAGCAAGACTGCCAACTAGACTCAGGTGCTCACAGCTAAGTGTTTCCATACATGAACCTGTCAAAGTACGTACTGAAGAACAGGTGATGCACAAACAAGAATAACAAATTATAGAAGTCTATTCGCAAAAGGGTGGATACATTTTTAAAATTAGAACACTAATTAGAACACTAATTAGAACACTAATTTTTAACATCCTACAGCACTGCCAATAATGAAACTCCTGCAGAAAACCTCCATGAACACCCTGAGACAACACACATCAAAAACGTTCATAGTTTACTCTCTTGGCTCGCTACTGGTGAAGTTGGCAGCTTTGGCTCTGAACTCCACATACAATGCTTTTAAAAAAACTGGGCATTCCTTGAGAATCTCAATCATCATTAGCATTATGAATGCAGCACTGAAACCCTGCTGTTACTAGTGCAAGCACCACGCAGACACAGCTGTCTGACNAAAAAAAAAACCCAATGTGCTTCACTGTACTTATGTCACAGCTACAATATTGTTTCCAAAAGCTAAAAAAGTATCACTAAAAATGAAGTAAAGGAATTGAATACAGTTTACCTGTACTGCTAGACTTGCAAAGGCCTTTAGTATTTACTTGGGTGCCAAATTACACTTTGGAACCAATGGGAATTTAGGCATCTAGGTATCTCTGTAAATAGGATTCACAGAGTTCAGTTTTACAAGAAAAGCATATGCAACTTTCATAAGCAACCGTTAAGTTCAAAGATCTTTTTCACACTGTAAGAAGCTTGCTCAGGATGAAAAGTTTATCAAAAATTGAGAAGAAAAATTAAAAGACTAAAACCAGAGCAGTCTTAAATCACTACCCAACTTTTTTTAAAGAATGTGTGGCAATTTTACAAAAGCTTTAACTCTCATCATAAAAAATTCAAGTGTGATAGAAATAAGGATCAAATGCTGAACAGCACAAACTTTTCATGAATGCAATAGCTACTATTTATTTCACACAATAAAATCAAATCTTACCTTGAATTCTTTCACCTTTTCCATGGTTATCAGACGCCTTGATGTGTGGCTGGAAAGCATCTGCTCACAGTTGCTAATAAGTTTCAGGCATGGGTGGCGGGGAATGATCTCTTCCGTATACCTGGAAGAAATAAACATTCATAGAGCTGTAAGCTCATGAACTGGAAGACTTGCATCTGAAACAAAATTCATGCAGATTCTTCAGTAAAATGGCTTACACTAGAAAGTTGCCATGCATTTTAATCTGATTAAAGAAATTCAGGTACTGGTGCTCCACAGTTTTTACATTCCAATCATCTTGTGACATAAAATGTGCAGAACAAATTAAAACCTCACAGTAGAGAGACTCCATACACACATTTTCTGCATGTATTTACATGATGTTAATGTATGCACACTGGCCTGCCTGCATAATTTCAAGTAGAAAATACCTCAGGCAATCAGAAGTAATAACTTATCCAATCAGAGCTGTGATTTTTAAAAATGTATTCCACAGTCAACACATATAAAGTTGCAGGAACAAAAGACTTAACTCTGGCTCCCTAAAAGGAGACCATTACACTTCAATTCCAAGTCATATTAAACCAGTTTTTATCAGACAGTGACGTTCCTGGACTATGGAAGCAAGTGGTTACAGTGTTTTAATTGCCCCCATCTCATAAGCATAGAAACAGCTTTCTCTAGATTGTTTTCCTTCCATTTCTCCTAATGCTAGAAGAGGAATTTAAGAATTTAAGAGCTTTACATGGGACTTCAGGAGCAAAAAGTATTGACCTAGCTAATAAAATAAATATTAGATCAGACATCCCTCTTATATATGAAATATAGATCAGATATGTAGTCTTAGTGTTTGTAATAAGCTTTCCTGTAATAGTTTCTACAACATAATACAGAAAATGGTATACGGTATAGCAAGTGACTATGATTTCATATAAAAATGCTTGCTCTCATGATTCCTCCATGCTTGGGGGTCAACAGAAGTCAGACATTAAAAAGCAGAACTAAACAACTTTCACTTAAAGATAGAAAGGACGAGCTTCGTACTTTTCCTGCAAAGAAGTGGATTTTCTGAATGCACTTTACAAAGTAAATGTATCGTTCTGGGAGAAAGAGAAGTCAAATGCAACACAACTCAAAATAGGATCCCTCTAGGTGCTGGTGGAAATCTTGACATTTCTTAAAGATAATCATGAGATGTTAACTAAGACAATGCCAATTATAGACTTGTAAACAGGATAAAACCCAAACAGTACTGGCTCTCTGCACTGTTTCAAAACTTTCAGGTCACAAAACCACCTTTCAGTCACTTCTCATATGTGAAATCAAGTCACTACTTCTGCTAGGTGAAGTCAGAACACTCTTTTGGTAAAGGAGAATCAAATTAATTCACAACTGTTTTTTCTATTACACAAGACTTTTGACGCATCTAGTACCATCAAACTGCCTCTCTCTCTCACAAAGGTAGGCACTCTGCCACAACATCTTAAAAGTTTGTCTTCAGAATCATGTAAAGGCCTGACTGCAAAGGAATTGAAAGAATTCAGACTCAACAATGATTTCAATGTTAGATTGAAAGAGTAAACTTCGGAATGAGATGCTATCTTGCAGAGATAGAGATCATTATCACTTTTTGTTAAAAAGCCTTGTCTGTTAGCATTAATGCATATATTTCTGCATTCTTTGAGCTAAAACTCAGAACATTATCAAAGAAGTAGTATAGTATCAGTGGTTTTAACAGACATCCATTTTAATCCAATTTTGTTTTTAATTTAAGATAACATACGAGGATCTCAAATAACACATGAACCTGGTGGCAGGTGTAGCCAAGGGATATTTGATAGCACAACATATTAGTAGACACTGTCTTATCTTCCCTCAACATATTTGCTTTAATGTTTGTTCCTGTGTTCATTGTTACAGCTGAAAGTAAAGTGACTGTAGTAATATTCTGTAGTGAGGAAGCATGTTCTTACCAATGTTCAATGAGCAGACAAAAGCTCTGGTATCTTGACAAACAGAATAAACTCAGTAATTCCAAACAGAGGTTACTGACATGGAAATCTATGAATTCACAACCACACTCTGTCTGTCAGGGTTAAGTATGTATAAACAGACATTTTGAATAATTAGCTATAATACTGTTAATGGCACTCCTTGTTTTGTTTGTGAACAGTCTTATAAGAAAAAAAGCCTAAGATATCAATTCTATCAAAAAAAAAAAATGCAAGCTACTAAGTGCACTCTTCTGTTATAGAAGCATGTAACAGAAATGGCTCCTTTTGATTTCCAAATTTTCAAAACAGCATGTGATAATTAAATGTAAAAATGTCACAGGCTGTTTCCATGGTGAAACCAGGGACAACAACCACTTTATGTATCATAGAAACTACACAGAAACATATGACACCGTAGATGCTACCTTCAGAGCACATCTACATCTGGAAAATACTTAGAAACAGCTACTATATATCAACTCCCCAATTTACTATGAAACACTTTGGAAAAAAAACAAAACTAAACAAAGCAAAACCAATCAACCAAAAAGAAAACTCTTGTCCCTAACAGGGCTGCACCCCTACACTTGCTGCCTCTCACTGCCATCTCTTGATCACTTCACTTTTGATTTCTCAGAAGAAAGCTAAATTAGTAGTGCCAGACCCCAAAGAGCCAAAAATGTTCTCTTACAGTACCTTGTCATGCACCTCCATCAACTACTCTCACAGAAACACATATTACTAACAGCCTTGCTACTACTATCTTTGAAATCTATCTGCACCTTAAAAGTCTAATTTTCTAAGCTTAAACCTCAACCCACTGGACATGCACCTGCAAGGACACGTGAAGGCTTTTTTCTTTTTGGTAACAGTCAGGAATTATCTCCATCCCAAAACCTTATTTAAAAATCTGCCTCCCCTCATATGAAGTTTTAAAATACAAAGTCTGAGCATTACTTTTAAGTGCTAGTACTATGGAAGTTTCACCTGTATTATGCCCCAAAAGAAAGCACAGTGAGAATGTAGCATCCATTCCGACATACTACATACCAGAAATCAAGAATACATACTCAGGCCTGTATATCGGCAGCCAGTAAACTAATCTTCCTCCCATCACCAGATATTCTGCCGCAAATTTCAATAGGTCAAAAAAGATGTCACTTAGATGATAATTGGATGAAACAAAGATGGGATTTTCTGTGCTAAACAAAAAATTTACAAGCGTAAATAGTAAAGCAAAAGCCTGCATTTTTAATTTAAAAAAATCCAAAAGAAACAAAACCACAAAATAGCACTGTTTGAGATTTGCAAAACTACTTAGGACAATCCAGGAGTACAACTTCTACTATGAGGAATATGACTTCCCAAATTCCCCCCACTGGCTCTTTAGGGTATCACCTTTAGTACTTGTGGAAGTCAAGGAATCATGATCATGTTAGGAATAGTTATTTTGCACAGCATCTTTCTTACGGGCAATTTAGAGTAAAAGACAGAAGACAAGGAAGGCCAGGCAGTGGAGAAGCCATGTGTTATCACTGAAGAGAAAGCAGCAGTGGAAAACCAAGAGAGAAGGCTAAAGTAAAATAAAGATATTCCATTTTACACTGATTTTGCAGCTTTCAGGGACTGAAGAGAACTTTCTGAAAATAGGAAACACAAGGTAATGGTGGCTCACAGAGACAAGAAACAGGATTTGAAATCTGAACACATGCAAATGATAAGCAGTGAGAACAAAAATAAGGACTTCAGGAAGGGACATACTAGTTTTGCACAGAATCAAAAGGGCTTTTCTTCTTAATTATTACTACTATTGTGTTTTTTTAACTGCTGACAGCCAACTAAGAAATAATAAAGATTCTAAAACTGTGACTGGGTTTCCATTAAGACATTTATATTCTACAACAGACAAGACAGCTTACCCACCTTCTTTCAGCTGACTTTACCGTTTCCTTTTGTGAACCTGTTCTGCGAGTAGCTTCTCTGATACCATATGGTGCTGTACAAAGCAAAAGCATAATGCAGAAATTAGAACCTCACCCTCTGTCCAAATAACATACAATTATATTATACATACACAACAGTGCACAAACTGTGGCTTATACAAAGTTAAAAAAAATTTACAAAGTATAAGTCAGTAATTTATTCAAGAGCAGTTAAAAGTTTCTTGCTCCAAAATGTTACTTTAAAACTGTTTCAAAGAAAACCCTTCAGCTGTAAGAGGCTTCTAGCAGCCTAGACATTTGCTACACTACAAAGGACAATGCTTTTCTGTTTTCTTCATTTAAAAATGTTCCTTACATTTCCAACATGTGATAAATAATCCCGTCCTCTTTTGTGTGACAGACAGAAACATCTCCCCTATAGCACTTAGCTAACCTTTTTCAAAATGAAATTGTATATATTGGAATTTCTTGCCAACACATTACACAAATGGTAATTCTCGCATAGACAAGAAGAGCCAAAGATGGCTTTTTCTCATACATTTTTGCACCTTTCTGATAGCATAACATACTTATTTCATGTTCAACACATTTGTTTTTGTGAGACTTGTTTCAGCATCACGGAAGCACCAATTTTGTAAACACAGAAGTTGTGTCACAATTTGCAAACCCAGTTCTAAGTCATGGTAATATTCTACCGTGTCTTATTGCCAAACAGGCCCAAAAAATCAGCAGGCAACCCACAAATAAAAGTCCTATTCCTATTCCTAATTAATATGAATGTGTCATGGTAAGAGCCAGCACTAGAGATCAGATATTGCTGTACTGAGGTCTTTACTCACTTAGCCTCTACTCCCTCTCAGGCATGACCAATGGTATTAAGTATAGAGGTTTCTAAAAGAGCAGAGGATCCTTTCAAAGTGTTAATGCTTACAGTAGTAAAGTATATCAGAAATGCATTAAAAATTCCCTTTGGAAGCATTCCAGTAAGCACTTAACATAAGTCTCCAGACGTCGATCAGTGCTGCATGGCAGACTCCAGTGTGTTGCAGATTAAGTCCTAACAACATGGAGCACTCTGATAAGAAGTCTCTTTGCATCAACAAAGTTATGCCGTTACTGAATGAGACTTCTTCGAAGGATGATTGTCAGCCATATTGATTTCTACTGGTGAATATTATACTCTCTCTCCATGGAAGAAAGTATTATCACTAGCATTGATACACATTTATAACTAAAAAATAAATTCAGTGATGTCAAATGCAGATCCAGTTTCCACAGTGCTGCCCTCAACAGACATATTTCATAACATGGAAACTGCCAATCTGAGCACTCCTCAAGACATTAAATCAATATACATAGGCAGAGAAACAGGCAATGTTAATCTCTCAGTCATCGTTATCATTATTAGGCAACAAAAAGCATTAATATACTTACGATCTGTAATGATTGCATCAAACAGCATCCCTTTTCGCCATATTGGTCTTGAAGAATCAGAAACCAGTGCATCAAGGTAATATTTCTCTAAACCATACTGTCGGAGATTAGCTCTGATATTTTCATCTGGACCTCTCCATTTCTGGTTCTTTCTGCTTGCTTTGCCTGGCAGGGGCAGGGTGTGGAACAGAAAAAAACCCATAATAACAAACTATTTTACATGAAAAGCTTTCATATACTCTATCACTTATTTTAAAGGAAAAGAATTAAATGTCACACACAAAACAAAAGCTTATCTCCTGCCTCACTGTACTCACTGACACAAGAACTTGTGATAAACTTCACAAGTAACAAGGAATAATGAAAACAAATGAGAAACACTTCTGCTAAACCATCTGTACAGGGTGTCACTTTTTATAAAGATGTTCACTTTAGACTTGCTATCAATCTGTCATAATCCTCTCCAATAAATCAGATATAATCTACACTGCAGTTTTCATAAAAGCAAGAATGGGATTAGACATCCTGGGTTAGGTTACAAGAAAAGCTTCCTACATCACAGAACAAAGAAAATACACAGCTGTTGTAACTATTCAGAACTTTGTTTTGGTTTTTGTTATTCCTTTTATTAAATATTTCCTGCTTAAAAATCAAGAGACTAGCTTAGCTAGGATACATGTAAATTGGTCACCAAAAATAAGCATGACCAAATAAACCCTGTGAAGATTAATGCTGCTTTCAAATCCAGTAAGCATCAGTATTCTTAAATTCCAGAGAGTAAGATTTCAGTAGTTTAGGAATATTAGCATACCTAATCCATGGATTGTGTTGTAATCTATATCAGTACCACACACATATGCTCCAAAGTGTGCTGAGGAGATAAGAAGGCCACCTATAAAGGGGAAAAAAGGGGAAAAGCATAAACTGCTGTCATAAGTGTTATCTGCGTTAGGATTTTTTGCTGAAGAACTTCAGGAGTTTACACCAGTAGCACACTAGACCCAAAGCTAGACTCAAGAGGAAAAAAAGAAAAAAAAGAATTTTCAAGGCAATAAGATCCTATAATTATTACATGAACCAAAACTGTTAATTCTACTTTGCAAGCAACAGAATTTCAAATTGTTGGGAATCAATCTGAAAAATCATCACCAAACAAATGGCAATTCTACAGAGTCTGTTCTCAAAGTCAGTCTCCTTAACTGTGTCTAAAATCAAACTTACTGCTTGCGTGGCCATTCCCTGAGTAAGAAGCAATGGTCAAGAGCCTCATATACGTAAATATCTCCAACACAAACTGCAATATCAAAAAGTTTCTGAAACTGTTCTGCAGTGTGAGAGCTATATACAGATGCATTTCTTCCTGTGAGTATGCTGCCTACTTATTAGTGTACTTATCCTGCAACAAAACTTATTTTTAATCACTACTATTGTCATCTGCTTTCCTAATTAAAAAAAAAAAAGAACCTACCAAAAAAGGCTCATGTGATTTCCCCTTGAAACTGGGCAATGGTTGAATAGCCCCTAGAAATTAGCATCTCCATTATGTCTTTAACAGCTTCCAAATGAAAATAATGATGGACAGCAGAGGACCACCAGACAGCTGTGTTGTCAAGTTGTTAATAAGGAGGTACGCAGCTAACAGAACAGTCCAGAGAAGAACTGTGACTGAGAACAGACTGTGAACCCCCCATGCCAACTGCTTATAGATACAAACAGTCCTGCTAAAATAAAGAAAACTGCTGCAGGATGAGAGCTGATGAGTGCACAGAACAACATGCAAGATGGCTGTAAGGGTGACGCTGGTTCTCCCAGTCCCCAGCAGCACAGAGAGAAGCATCTCAGGCAGCTGCATTGCCCCGTGCCACCCACTCAGCACTGACAAATCCCTAACACACACTGCGTGCGCAGACTAGGGGTCCTGTCCCAGAGCACTAGAAAACCCCTCCATCACATGCTAATAACCTCTACCAAAACCTAAGGTGAAAGGAAAAAAAAAAAATCCTCTGCTTTTTCTTGTGAAACGGATCAGGGAAAATCAAGGTTACTCACCGCAGAGGAGTCACCCATTTCCCTTCTTGGCTGCAATCCCTCAGAACAGATGGGCAGTACCTCCAGAGGGTCAAGACAAATTTAGCTAGCCCTGACCCCAAGTATGGCATACCACCCAGTCCTATAAAAAAAGTAAGAAGAAAGTACTTTGCCCATCTAACAATGTTTTTCATCACAGGGAAAAAAAAAGTTAGGAAAACATGAACTTAGAGCTTTTAATAAATCTCAGCTGGAACTAGTTCAATGGTGTCCACACATAAGGTGCATGAATACTTAAATATTCCAATATGGACAGCCCTTTGACCATCTATATTAAATAGATGTATACAAAGGATTTATCAGACAATCATTGTGTCCCAACGGAGTATTAGCAGAATGATGATGGCACAGAACCTCATGCCTTTCTACTGGATAGTGTCTATTTCCCCCAACTCTTGATCGCAGATGAGGGTCCGGTCATATCCAGGATGTCAAAGAAAAAGTTCCTGTCATTTGTAGTTATGCAGGATCACAAATTGACAAAGGGAAACCAGGGACAAATCTTCCAAAGGTATACACTATAAGCTTACTGAGATAACCAGAACAGACTGTCTAGGAGGACAATTACAAAGTATCCAGGCAGAAGACTTGATTTGTTCTTCTGGAAACCTCCAGGCTTGCTTCTGTACAACATGGAGGAAAGACTATTTTAAAAGCTTCTGTAAATTATGTTCTATAACTCAGAACCAATCCTGGCCATTCCAATTCTACTGTACGAAAAGCGAGAACTGTGTTTCCTAAACCAGCCTGGTCAAAAGCACTTTTCATCCCAAGGACAAATTCCAATTGTCCACTCTTAACACTGATCTGGAAAACATGAAATTTGGCTCACCTCAGTTTCTTGACGACAAGCAAGCACCATTTTGCAAGGCTGTTCTAATTTGGTAACATTTACCTTTTCAGCATAAAAAATACCAAGCCAGGTATTAAAGTTACACCAATAAAGAAATCAAAACTACAGTTTCTTCAAAGTACTCCTCAAATTCTGAATGTATATTCTTTCCAAACCCATCACCTCAAACTCACTGCATCACTCTCAGCTCTAAACTACCTCACAAAATTCCAGTGGTTTGGCACTGTTGCACTGACAATCTTGAAAATCCTCTAAAGGACCTGAAGAGACAGTTGAAATTCCTGGAGTTTACTCACCAAAAGTAGGTGCAAAAGTTATTAGGTCATAAATACACTTTACTGACAAATGGTGTGCCACTCAGTATCTCCAGTGTCCTTATGCATCTTTAATCTCAAGCCCACAAAATACAGATGTGTAAGGTAATAAAAACACACATGTTGCAATTCAAATCATTAGGCAATTTGGGGACAATTTTGTAGATGTTGCACTTATGCACTGAAATGCTTACAACTTAACACTTATCTTGAATTTCTATAGCTTCACCACCTCTATGTGATTTTTCTTCCTCTAACTTTACTCTTTCTTTTTTCTCATCAATTTTCACTCCCAAGAGAATGTATGCTCTCAGAGAATTTTTTGTCATTTAGGTTTAGCACATTTTTGTAAAAAGAAACAAAACTACAGACACCAAAATGAAAAAAACTGCTTAGAGACGAACTAGAGGAACTTCCTTAACCTGTCAAAGAGTACTACCCACCTTCAAGGAGCACAAGGAGAAGGAGGAAACTTCATAAGAGATTATGATGCATGTAAAAAATCAGGTCATATACAAACAAAAATTTTAGACAAACTCATACAGTTCACTGAAGCCTTGTGTTTCTTAAAATATAATATCCCTAGTCTATTTTCTACAGTACAGAGAAGCCACATGAATAAGAATTTGTCCTACTAGTGACCCCCTAATGTTGCCTTCTCTCTCCCTAACTTCTTTGTAATAATTTGTGCACTGAATGCTCTTCATCCTCCCATTAATGTTAGTATTTTTAATTGTATGTGTCTCACACATGGTCTTCTTGATCAAAGTTTAGCAAAATCCAGGTCAGCAACACAGTCTTTGTTATGCTTTTGAAGAAACTACTATAGACAGCTTAAAACCACATACTCTAGTATGCTTAAATGGCACAACCTGACACAACAGAACTTCTATTTTACCTACAAAACAGATGAGTTTCCCTTCGGTAAAAACTACTTCTAGGCCATACACAGTAATATGTGGAATAAAAGCTCCCCCTCCTGGCTTAACTAAGAAAAGCTCCCCTGGGGGAGAATACATGGAGTGAACAATGCTACCAGGCAAGGCGTGACAGTACAAGGAACTGATCACTATTGAATGCTATGATCTAACTATTGCCATGTTGTGTTAGATGCCCTGAAGTGCCCTCAGCACTCCTCTAAACAGCCACTTCCAAAAATGCTCCTTGTAACATTCTGAAAGCAGCTGCAGGGAGTGCACTAGCCAATTTCAGTTCTTAGTCTCTTCAGATTTTTAAGAGGTCTGTGACACACATGAACTGGTGTTTAAGCCACGATACATTAAAAAAATATAATTAAGATAGTTTATTTTACACTTCCAACAAGTGTCTGTTTACATCTTCTGAAGTTGGTCTCCTTCCACCCACATCCCTTTCGAGTTAACAAAACATTCCTTTCACAATCACCATTTTGCTTTTGGTACCATCTCAAATCTCAGTTGACCACCAGAAGCCACTGCACCAGGTAAAAGTGTGGTGTGAGCAGTAACACAATTTCCCAGTTTTTCCCACCAGTAGAAAAAAAATATACCTGTTCCAACAAATGGATCATACACAACATCATTGGGTTTTACTTTCCCATGGTTTGCCATAATGAAAGACAGGCAGGCATCCATGCTGGTGTTTCCAATAAAGTGCCTCTTTTTCACACTGTAGGACTCAATAAGTTCTCTTTGGCCATCTGCAATCTGTTGAAACATTTAAAATCCCTGTCAGGTCCTGGATAGAAAAGATTGGCAGACAGGCTGACAACTTGCTTAAGTGACACCATCCAACAAACAGGTAACTCTTCATTTCATAACACATCACTTTGCTTTCTGCCTTCTGAAACTATGACGGACTTCTTTCCAAGCAACAGCAACACCTAGATAAATCCTTCAAGACAAAAGTCAAAAATCTACAAACAATTTAGAGGGAAAATTCTTCAGAAGATGAGCAACTTTGCTATTAGTCTAGGTATCAGAATAACAACTCCTGGTAATTTAAAGTTAAAAGAATTTCAAAATTCTAAGGAGTACAAATGCATGTTAACATGTGCGTGCACACACACACACGAACATGCTAAAGGTCACACAGAAGTTTCATCTTCACTGGCGTTTCTGTCATGCTCAAAATTTAAATTTAGGATAGCATTGACAGATGAGAATTTAGTGGATAAACAAAGACCAAACGCTAGCATTTTTACATCAGACTTACAAAATATGTTGAAGAGGACCAAAGCAGCCTGAAGGAAAACGCATTCCAAAACTCTTCCAAGAACATCCCCCAGCTCCGGTCAACATCAGTCTTATTGGGTAAACAAAATACACTTGCCCAATTTTTCAGGTTGGTTTACTTATTTTTAAACACTTAAGGAATCTAGCACAGATGGGACAACAGCTGCAATGCTTTGCAGTATAGTCACAACCCAGGGTGATTTCACATTAATCACAAGCATTGAAAATATTCACAGGTGCTAACAGATCACTTGGAACTCCAACATCTCTGTACACAGCCCCTGACCACAGCTGTACAGCCTCAGCAGTGGTTCTCCCTCCTTCCAGCTGCCCTTGACCCAGTACACGGTAAGCACATATTCCCACCAGTGGCTGGTGTCACTCTAGAAGATGTCCTTCGGGAAGCCACTTTTTCATCACAAGAAACAGAAGACCAGATTAGATTTCCTCAGGATATCCTAATAATGCAGCAGGTTTGGAGTGCATACACTCAACAGGCAAGAACGTTCGTAGCAAAGACCTCAGATTACAAGCTCCAGACAGTTTTTGAAAGTGGTTCCTACTGTATAGCACTGCACTGCCAGTGTCTCCCTTGGTGAGCACCCACCTGTGGGCTGGACCCGCTGATGTCCAAAGCCTCACGATTCAGTCTGCACCTTTCTGTGGAGGTACAAGTCAGGATCACTTGAAGCACTTAGAGAATGCTCCAGCAGGGCTGATGCAACTCAGCAGGACTGCAAGTCATCTACAGTTCCTGTAAATCCTTCTTTGTGTTTGAAACAAGCTGCTGGTGCTTTTAGCTCCACCTGGGCCCACAATAATATAACACACCACCACAGCTGTACAGTCTCATTGCTGTGCTGAGTTCCCTCAGTGGAGGGCAGGATAAGGTGTATTCCCAGATACAACTTCAATTTTTTCCACCTCTAAACTGCTCAATTAACCTGCTTTTTCCTAGTCACAGTAAAGACTTTCAAGACTTGCATCAGTGTATCATACAGTGACAGATTCAGGCACAATTATATTGTCTGCTTCATTAAAAATCAACACTTTTTTTTACATTTAAATTAAAGAATGCTTTCCTGAAAATACAAGCTCATAAGAACTGGAGAAAGCATACTCACGCACCCATCTACCAAAATACAGATGAAAAGGCTCTTCTGGAACATTATTAGGGTCCATTCCATAATCTTCCAAAATCCAGAAGATGTGTTCTGGATTCTTCAAATTTACTTTTCCTTTGAATGGCAGAAATTCAAGGGCCTATACAATAAAGAAAAACAGAGTCAAAACCAACAGGGTCGAATTTTTGAAATACGTACCCCACAAGAAAATAAAAAGAAACAAAAACAAACCACAATTCCACTTGTGAGAAATTATAGATTAGTACTAAAAGTACATTCTCAGTTTTCTCTGGATTTCTGAAATGCCTTTCTGGTGAATAAAGATAGCTCCAAAGATTGAGGATTAGAAATCAGGAACCATAATATTTTTCATTAATTGTACAGAAGGCAACTTTAGAGGAAATGAACTGGGCATATTAATTATGCCATTTTCAAGTTATAAAAACAACATCGATAATGAACAATGGGATTAAAATTTGAGTGATGTGCAGATATGCCGATTTACATACCCAGCGTTATTTCATGTACACAAAAACTGAACAGCAAAGGGTAGCTAACTATTAATACAGATCATTTCAGTTTCTGTCAATGAAGTAAACAGGATAAATAGCTGCTAAAATACAATGTGGAAGAGCAAAAACTAACAGTAATTTAGAAAAATTGCCTAATTAAAATACTGATACAGTAGGGGGAGAGCACAAGTGCAGACAAGAGCATAAGGCCAGAACAGGAAATCAGCACACAATCCACAGCTTGCACCTCAAGTCACTTGTTCCACATTCTGCAACAATAAATGGCTAATATGGAGATCAAGTAACAGATTTTCCAAAAATGTAGCACCTAACTCTAGTCATTGGAATCATATAATTTTGGGTAATAAGCTTCAGTTTCCCCAGCACACTGGGCTGAAATCAGCAGTGATATTTACTTGTCTTTGTATATGCCTTACCTGGTCTGTTCAGAAAAAAAAAAACAAAAAACAAACAACAAAGTAATGAATTTGCAGGGAATGTTAATTCAGACACAAAGATCTCATTTAGAGCTGATAAGATCTAAGTTATGAACTGCTTTAAGTTCTTCAGGAAACTCAAATACACAGCATGGAATAAGAACAACGTGAATAAATTAAATTAAACGTCAGAGATTTCTTAAACATCTACTTACATCTATCTTTTTTATTTTCTGTGCTTGGGTCAGCGTTTTATTAAATGTATGAATATGTACTTTGTAAGTAGAGTCTGACTGTAGGTATGGAAGCTGAAAAAAAGGTAAAGATACTTTCATTAGTACAGTTGCAATGCTATTCAGTGTGAGTAAGGAAACATATTATCCCGATTCTTTACACACATACCATCTTGTCCATTGGATAGTTCTTCAAAGACCAATAGAGCTCCCCCGCAGATCTCCCATGACCCCACAGTTCAAATATAGACCTGGAAGTACAAAGTTTTTTAGATGCAGTCATACAAGGGTGGAAAAAAAATGCCTTACAGATACTTACTCCTTTTAACCTTCTTGGCCAATGTACTTAGGCTTTGCTTCATGGAGTATTGAAGTGCGTTATGCTTGAGTTTTGTTCTTAACAGGGACACACTTAAAAAAAGATGATATTTTGATGATGCTTTTTTGTTTGGTAACAGATACTAAAAGGTAAATTTCAGTCTTAGTACCCTTGGATATCACCAGACCTTTTTCTGGCAGCTAGCGATACTAACAAATGAGACAAAATTCATTTGTACCTATCAATTTGATGGGGTAAGCAAAGGTTAAAAAACATCAAGAAGACTTTCAAATTGTTACTCTACCCTGAAGTAAAACAAATCATGAAACTGTAACATCCTATGTACAATGGCATCATTAGAGGTCCTGTCCCATTTTAAAATGTGGTTATGATTTCTGACATTTTCAGATGTTTAAACACTATGCTATCTTCTTACACTTTTTTTGTCTGTTTGTTTCCATATTGCTGGCTTTAAGAAAGGCATTGCCTTGGAAGACAAGAGAACCAATGCTACTGTAATGAAGTCTCAATCCCATCACAGACCTTTCCCCAGCACTCAAATACTCCAACCGAGTGGCCCTTCAGAATCAAAGAAAAAAACCCTTTTAGCACAGGAATCCTACAGTCACTGCATATTGTTAGATGCTCATAAATGCATTTGCAACACGTCGTAAACAAAGTCTTTAAGGATTAGCAGTACCATGTAGTACCTTTTCAAATATGACTCCTGAAGGAAAATCTTCAAAATGGTCAAGGTTTAGCTCACTCAAACAAAAATAAGAGAACCACATTTTACTAAGTGACAACAGCAGATACTAAAGCCCAATGGGAAGCTATTTTAAGTATTCCTTTCCTGAATAAATTATTTAAGGCTACATTCTAACCTGTATTTACCCTGAACAAAGTACATTTTTCACAGTGTCTAGTTTTGGGTTTTTTTTCCCTAAAGCATCTGATTAATCTACTGGGAGACTTTAAACTGTATTTATAGACACAGCATAGGCTGTACTAGAGAGAACCAAATACTCATCTTCAGTTTTATTCAACTGTCAGAGAAGCTCTTATAACAGCTTTAGTCCCACTTTTTAATATGTATTGGAAAAAAACTACAAAATGCTGGGGAGATTTTATTTAGATAAATGTATGCTTCAGAGCTTGTAATAAAATTAGTAGTGTGATGGAGATGCTTCAGCAACCTTTCTCTAAAATCTAACATATCTCCTCAAAACCAATAGTAGACCAGGAATAAACACTTATGGGCCAGCTATGCTTTCTACATAAAATAAGCATACCTCAGCTGAGAAAGCACAGCTTATGGAACATCCACAAGCTGTTCTATCATGTTTTACTTCCTTTGCTGCCTACGGTTGCTTTTTGAAGTGTAATACAGTTTATCCCCCTTGGAAACTTACTGTCATAAGGACAATTTTGTATACGCGGGGTTTCTTTATACAAGAGTGGACAGCCCAAGTCATTGTAGGTAAAACTGAATACCTGACACAAGCACTCAACAGGACTAGGCAAAGCTTTGCAGAGGTGCCCAAACTAATCCCAAACAGGACAGCACAGGCACCCCAAATTTAGTACAGTCAGTGTCCCATACCACAGCTATGCTTCTTCTTGTCCTGAACCATACCTCCGAGGTCAAGCCTCACTGGAAAGCATGTTATTCAGACACCTCTAAAAAGGACCAAAAGCCACTGGAACAATCACTCTCTGGCATATTCCTGTGCTTTTTAATTTTCTAGGAGGACCTCTCCTGCAGTGGTCTGGGCCAAGGGCTCAGGTACCAGCACTAGGATGGTGACACAAGGAACTAACACCTTTCCCTTACAAACTTGATTTTCAGTTTTTATGTATCACTTTTTTTATCTTATAATTGTATACACATTTTAAAACAAGCCACTAACTAGACATTATTCAAGACAATTAAAACATCAGTGACACCACAAGCCAAGTACTGGCTCTGCAGTGAAGAATACAACTTCAAGACCCTGCGTTGATTATATACTAAGTGAAGAGGACAGGCATACTACATAATCAGTCTTACAGGCTTCAGTAATGCTGCCTCAATTCTAGAGGCAGTCAGAGACTGTTTTTTTAAAGACTTTGTATAAAATTAATATCCGCCACAAGGTAGCAGAACAATTTTCTACCGCCTACATTATCATTTACAAGATTTTAATCTCTTACTTTGCACATACTGTCCGTTTCATTAGTCCCCTTGCCATCTCTTCTGAAGAAATATTGAGAATCCAAAACGGAGACTGAAATAAAGAGAAGATAAGTGATGCAAATGTCTAGCTGGAGGATGTCACATGAATTACACAATTACACAATTCTGTTCTATAAAAACAGAACATGCATGCTGAAGTTTTAAAAAAAAAATCTGTTAACTGTACACATAATGTGAGGATAAAACATTTAATTTGAGATAAAACTGTATACTCAGCTTGGATTAAATTTTATTAGGCATTTCATTTTCCCACCATATCTTTGACTTAGTAAAATATTATTATTTATGTTTCTCCAGATTATTCATCCTCTGAAGAATCATAACACTTAGTTACACGCAAGTAGTAACTGAAACGCAGTAACATTCTCTGACTAAGCATTGGGACCAGAATCATATAGCTTCCTAGGTTCACTCTTCCAGATATGCTTTCTCATTGACTTAAACACCAAATTAAAACAGCTACTAAATGTTTTCATGGTTCAGCTATTCTGAAAAGGAGAGCCTCCCAGCAGATGGCACTGTTTCCTTTCACACTGCTAAACGAAGACACCCTGAGGTGCATTTTGTGCATCTTTTACTCAACTCTGAATCCTTACCGAAGCTGAGAATTAGTCATTTTTGGAAGATCTCTTATTTTCCCAGAAAACCCCAAAATTTATTCAGCTACCCCTATTTAATAAAAAGACTATAAAGAATATAATTGTATAACATACATGGACTCAAGTAAAATATTTGGTCCTCACTTACATTCACACGAATTTCCTGCTCACCGCTGAACTGCCCACCATAAAGTGAGAGTAAAGATCTTATTTCCTAAAATTAAAATATAAAGGTCAGGCTTCAGGTGTATTAACAAATGTTTTATAAAGAGGTGAGGAAAAAAAACTAAAAAAAAAAAAAAAGCAACATATCATAAATTCTAATGCAGACTATGATCTCCGTGGGGGATTATGAACAAAAGATTATGAACCCAAGGTAAACTAATGCTAACAGAAGAAAGAATGGTGTTTACTACTGACTTACTGTGGGAACTGACAATGAAATGCTCTTAGAGTAATTGTGTGGCTAGCACAGAGGTGCACAATTAAATTCACCTTGTACATACTATTCATGAACTGAAAAAAATTAAGACTCTCCTGCTATTAAAGCAGCTGATTACCTTTCTCACAGTTCAGCTGCGAAAGAACAAACTATGGTTAGATTATGAAAGACTGCACAGTGTACAACACAGTAAGACCAAGTTAGGCAAATTTCAGTAATCAAATTCCACCATTCTGCATTTTTCTATTTATTTTTAATCAAAACTTTTATTGTTCGACACCATGCTCTCACAAAAATATTCCTCTTACAATACTATTCTATTTATTCTTAAAATATATTTCTGAGTAGTTCATGTAAAAGCAATGTCTCACTGGTAACACTCTGACCCAGGGCCAGGCCCAGGACTGAGCATCAATCTTTTTTCTGTTACCTTTCTGTTTTACAGGTATCTCAACAGTTCTCTTCAGTAGGTGTCTTTTCCAAGGTAAACTAAATCAAAGACTGTAAATTGAACACAAAAACCAGAAAATCTCCAAAAAACAAGCCAGCAAGTAATTACTAAAAAAGCCACCCACTAAAAAGGCTTTTGAACTGAAATGAGAAGCAAACATTGGGGATGTTTGTCATGTACCCCTTTGCCAGAAATTATACACTGCAGTCTCTGAACGTTACCGGCAAAAAAAACCACAGAAGCTAATTTTTGTATTAGTTTAGATCTGAACCGAGTGGATAAATAAACGGATCAGCATGAAGTAACCCAAAAAAAAAAAAAAAAAAGAGGAAAAGGAAACCCCTACATAATACTAGCACATGGCTTTAGTAGGACATTACCCCATTTATTTCCATCTTTCCATTTGCATAGAAAGGACATAAGAAATGCTCGAAAGAAAAAATACAGGGTTTGCTCCAGGAGAATAAAAGTTTATCCATAACTGTTTCATTGTATGGTCCTGGGACAGCAAAAGCACCTGAGATTTTTACACATGAATGAGTGGCATCTCCATATACCACCGGTAATGGTATCTACAGGTAAGTGATAAGAATAATAAATGGAGAAATAATGGCCTGTGAGGAAAGGCTTGGAGAGAAACATGATCAAAACCTCTACACATGCTAAAGGTTGCTGTGATAAAAGTAAGGTAATAACCTGTTTTCAACATTTACTCTAGAGGAGATAAGAGCTTCAGGTTCAGATCACAGCAGTGTTCTGGATGAGAGGCTGGGAAGATCCTTCCAATAGTAAAGAGTGAAGCAGTGGAACAGATCTGCCCAAAGAGGCTGTGCAGAAAGCTCTTGGCAGACATCTGTCTACACACTTAGAGACACTCCGTGATGGAAAACAGGATGTGTGACATTACCTCTCAGTATCTGACCAAACCAAAGAGCAAGCCCTGACTACAGAGCAGGCTTTTTATTGACTAAGAAATATGAAACACAGAATTGTATTCTACAGACACTTAAGAACAATTGTGGACTTCAAGAAACACCTTCAGCTGTTGTGATACACTACCACAACCAAGATGAAAAGTAGATATCTGATGTGAAGGCATGTTAGAGATGGAGATCAGGAAACTGATTCGGCTGAAAATTCTGTGCTTGTTTGTTTCAGTGAGTTAAGTTCTCAGGCAAGTCAGGTCCCTAACGCAACTTATCACAAAGTCAAACAGATGGCTGAGCAGACACCAGAGTACAAGAAAAGGGAAATGGAACTGCTTTCTTCAGCAGCTGTATCAACCAAGTGCAACTACCACCTTGGTGAAAAACTAAAAATTTTGTATGTTACATACACATTGTCTTCTTTTTTTTACTTAATTTGATGCCCTTGTCTAAAGAAAAATAAATTTGTGTTCCAGTCCCACAAAGCAGATAGTAAACAGTAATACACAAGAGTAAGCCTTAATGAAAACAAGAAAAATAAAGATGTAAAATATTTCATTAGTATTGCACCAACCTATGTATTGATAACTATTCTAAAAAAATAACTCTGCATTTCAGCACCATTTTAAACACTAAAGCACTGCCCTGGCTATCATATTACTAGCTGTTCAAGATGGTGCCTAGAAGAGCAGGTACAAAATTCGTTACAGTGTGTAGTAACTCTGTGAGTCATCATGGGGGAAAAAATTAATCACAAGTTAAATTTACAAACAAAAGGGTTTTCTTATAAACATGGAAACTGAGTGTATGCTAAACTAGACATTCACCAAGGACCCATAAAAAAAAACAGGACCTGCTAAAAAATAGCACAGAGCATAAGACAAAACCAATTTAGTGACAGGGAACAAACCCTGCACCCTAAATTTTGCAACCAACTGGCATAAACATGTCAATGACAAGTAGAGCTCCAGCACTCGAGGCAGGACTTGCCGGCTGCCACATCTGATGTGCTGCAATCCCACCAGGGAAGCGGGTCTGCTCTCTCTGATCCCACGTTGGCCAGTGTGGCATGAACCCTTCCGGCCCCGTGGAAACAAATGCTCAGAATCAAAGGACAACAGCGAACAGCCCTCAGCACCGCCAGTGCCACACAGAGGCGGGACACTTGCCGCCAGGGCACCCACCAAGGCCTTGGGGACATCCTAGAGACCCCTGCGGCAGGCCCTAGGACTTCAGAGAAGCCCTGTCCTCACTTGTCCCCAAGTTTTCCTCCAGAAAATTGAGACATTTGCACTCTCCTGCCCCGCGCAGCTCCACGAGCACCCGGGACAGGGAGGACCTCGAGTGTCGCCAAGGCAACACGCACCATGTGCGTACCCAGACCACACCCCACCGGCGGGAGCACTCGCACAGCACTGAAAAGTCGATAAAACAGGACCTTAGAAACATTTCCGTCAACTCATTTTCCCTCCACGTTTCCATTTCTTATCCGCAGCCCTAGGCTCTTTGCTGGTAGCCTCTCCTGCCTCCAAAGGCTTTTGCGAGCGGCAACGTTAGCCTTCCCTCAGAGCCACCGCCAAGGGGTTCCCCATGGAGGCTGGGGGAAGTAGGAGGAGGATTGCGCCCGCTGCAAGGCTGTAGGGCAGAGCCAGTCCCGCGGCCGGGGGTCACTCGCCACAGGAGGCGGAGAGCGGCGAGTGACGGGCACCGACCGCCCCCCGCCCCCGGCGGCCGCCACCTCTCCCCGAGCCGCGCCGGGGCCGGGCCTCCTCCCGGGCACAGCCGGGGCCCGGCCG
>VZTO01012090.1:21867-53741 GCA_013400615.1 Syrrhaptes paradoxus
GCCTCCGGGGCACACCGGGGCCGCGCTGCCCGGCGGCGCTCCCGAGGGCAGCGCCTCGCCCGCTCTCCCGCCTCAGCGGGTCGACCCCGCCGGGCCCTCGACCCCGATCGTGGCCCCGGCCCCGCGGGGCGCTCACCGGCAGCCGGAACTCGAGGTGCTCCTGCGCCAGCAGCAGCAGGTACCGCCGGAGCGACGCGCCCGCCAGGGCCATATTCGGCCCTGCCCGGGCTCCCCGGGCCGCATGCGCCGCCGGGCGGGCCCAGCGCCGCGGCGGGAGCGGGAGAGGCGGGAGCAGAGGCGCGGGAGGGGCCCAGCGGGGGAGGTGGTGCTGCCGTTCCTACCGCGGCCACCAGGAAGGGGTGTGTGACAAAAAGAACCCCCCCCTGCACCCCGTGTGTGATCCCGCCCCGCTCGGCAGCGCTGGGCGCACGCGTTGCCGTGGCTCCGCTGGGTGAGGGGGTCTGGAGCAGCGGTGCTGCTCAAACTCTCCATTGAGGAGGGTTTATTTCTTCTTCTTCTCATCCTTTTTTAATTTCTATTTTGTGTATGCGTTATAATGCACACCGTGTGTCATACCGTGTGTATAATTTGACAATAAGTAAATATACATACACCGGGAGTGCATGCTGAACTGGTAGGGATGTGTGATGGAAACGTTTTAGACTAGACTAGAGCAGAACAGTTGGAAGGGACCTAAACGATCATCTAGTCCAACTGCCTGACCACTTCAGGGCTGACCAAGTCAAAGCATGTTGCTAAGGGCATCGTCCTTCCTCCATGGGAAGGAGGTCAGCACCGGCAATATGGGTGTAGGAGCAGAGNTAGTCCCATCAGTCTTGTCACTGGATCTCAGGGGGAAGAGCTCAGCACCCCCGTCTCCACGTCCCCTCCTCAGGAAGCTGCAGAGAGCAAGGAGGTCGCCCCTCAGCCTCCTTCTCTCCAAACTAGCCCAAAGCCCTTAGCTGCTCCTCATGGGACATGCCTTCCAGCCCTTTCACCAGCTTTGTTGCCCTCCTCTGGATGCATTCAAGGACTCTCACATCCTTCTTAAACTGTGGGGTCCAGAGCTGCACGCAGTACTTGGGGTGAGGCCGCACCAGCGCTGAATACAGCAGGAGGCAGCAGCTGCTGGCCAGAGGCACTGGGCTGGTTCGGGCCATGCCCTTATGTCTGTGCAGCTACAACTTCTCATTCCCCCAGGAAAAACCTTCCCTCGCTGGCATCGGTGGAGCAGATCATTAAATAACATTAAGAATTAACAGACACGAAAGGAGTCGCGTTCATTTTTCCATGGGAAGGAGGTCAGCACTGGCAATATGGGTGTAGGAGCAGAGATGAGAAACAGATTCCCAGGAAAGGGGCAGAGATGTGACTATCCAACAGGGGAAAAAAAAATTGGGTTTGTATTACAGGTTATCTTTTGTTTTATTTTAACATCTAGACTTGATAACCATAATCCCATGCTCACTGATCTCCCTGTTATGTCAAGCTGAAAGGATCAGTTTATCCAGATTTCCCTAAGCCTTTTATTAGGACCAGGCCAGCTCAGCACTGAACTCATGTTCTGTATTTTCTGTGCTGATTTTTGGACAGCTTTTTTCTAGGTGGCTAAGGTTTTGCTCATGACCTGTGAGAACTGCATGGGCCATGTTCTTTATGCATCTCCATAATTTCATCCTGCAGCTTCTCCAGTTACCTCTTCCTGCAGTGCTTCAGCAAGCCTGAGGTTTGCTATGAAGTTTTAGCTCTGACAATTGACAAGAAAAGATCTAAATGTGAAATGGCATCTAAACGTGCACTTCCCTGGAAGAGAAAGAAAAGAGGTAGATGGGGTCAGATTTGTTCACCTCAGCAGTTGAATTCTGAGACCCAGCGATAAACACCCTGCCAAGCTTCTGACAAACCCTGTGAGTCTGAGATTGCTTACAAAATCTTGGGATTGCTGAAAGAGATTTAGTCTGCTTTTATTTTTCCGATCTGTCTCACTTTAAATTTTTAGCTGCATATCTTCCATTTTAGAAACTCCTTAGGAAGGGTTATTGGTATTATTGTTTAAGTTTAATCTCTTTGAGACTGGCTTTCTCTTACTTTATCTGCATAGAGCATTGCTGTCTATTCTCAGAAGGTGAATACCACAATTTTCCAGTGATACTGTTTTCTACAGAATTTAACTAAAGCCCTGCTTTTTCCTGCTTTCGACTTGAGGATCCATGCAAAATCGCTGTCAGTCTCTAATGCTGCTCAGCATAGTTTGAAAGTGTTAATAAGTAATATTTACAGAGTATTTGATCCTGAAATAATAACAAAGTACTTTTGAGATGCTGTGTTTGTAAACTTAACATACATTCCTGTGCTGCCACTGAGGAGAATCAAGCAGTTGTTAACATGGATTTGGGGAGTCATCTTACGTTGACAACATTACATAACGATTTTAGGGAGGGAAAGGAAGAATAATTATTCTTTTTAGCCTTCAGGGAAATTTTGAATACACAAAATGTAATTACTCAAATTGAAATGTATACAGGAAATGAGAATTAACCACCCTCCTCTCTCAAAAAGTGTAACAGGATCATATGATGATAATAAGTTTCAATTTAAGAGAGACTGAATGAAAAGCTGTTGTTAATGTGTGCTACTGTTTACCTTTCTGAATTCTCTTCCACAGCCGTTGTATTGCCATCCTTTGCTCACCTCATGCACTCTTCTAGACCCAAACACAACACCTTTTTTTTTTTTTTTTTTACTGTGACTTGCACATTTTGCTGGGTCATTCAGGGAGCTCTGCCACCCCCTTGCTCATGGGGTTCACATGCAGTGCCATCAACATATATTTACCCATGGGTAAATACCTATGAAACCTTAATTAAAAAAATACCAATGCTTTTAAAATATAGAAATGCCTAATCTATAACTCAGGTATTAAATTATTCAGAATTAGCATTTCTGTCCATTTCTCAATAGAAAGGCTAGCACTAATCCTCTGGTTTATCTCCAAATGTCTGTAAGAAAAGTATCAGCTCTACTATCGTGCTGTATGGGAACTCTAGTTTGTGTGTTCCAGCAAGTGATGAATATGATAGAGCAAAGAGACGGTTATAACACAGTCAGATCTCTACAGGTATATAAAAGTTTGTCCCATGTTGTTCAAAACACTTACATACTGCACAGATAGTCCATAATATCAGTGCATGCAATTTCATAGGCTGCAGGCAGCCTGTATACCTAGAGCCGCTGGGCAGTTTCACCTCTTCAGTGCAAGCTCCCTTGCCTGCAGCCTGCCTGCCGGTTTTAGCAGGCAGACATGGCTGTGCAGCACAGCCTTTTAAGGGAGAACTATCTCTTCTGGTTTTGTCTTCTTTGCTAAATAGGGCGTTGAGACAGTGCCACGCTTGCTAACTAGATCTCTACTTCTCTTTTCAGTGCCTGATGAGGAAAATCCCCCTGCTCCCATCACCTAGCAGCATTTCAGCTCCAGATGATGCTTTCTGTGGATAATAACTACTGCGGTCTGTGGACACCTCGCCGGCACAGCGTTTGTTTGTCCACCTTTAATCCGCGTGCAGGCGGGAGAAAGGCTGCCCACCCCTGTGCATGGGTTGGTGGCTGCCTCTTGGGGAATGGTTTGCTCTCCCGCCTGTCAGTAAGCCTCTTCTGAACAGGTCAACCAGCACTGCATCAGATTGGTAAATCTGCGGGGCTGCCCGGTATCAGGATAAAGTTCTTGAAAAGGCGTCGTTGCATGAAGAGTAAGTACTGCACGACATTCGTGTTGCACGGAGGCCGCGGGGTATGTACAGTAACTGTGGGAGTGGTGGTACACCATGTAACCTTGCAAGGATAACTTACTGCCCTGTGTTACACAGTGACTGCTAAATTTCAGCTGAATCACTTTTAGTTTCTTCATTGCTTTAGAGTTATGGGTAGACTTAACAAAATCTTCAGATATTTAACATCTTATTCAGCAGCCTTGCCCTTCACTTGGGCAAAACTCTTTCCAAAA
Source organism: Syrrhaptes paradoxus (assembly GCA_013400615.1). NCBI lineage: Eukaryota > Metazoa > Chordata > Aves > Pterocliformes > Pteroclidae > Syrrhaptes > Syrrhaptes paradoxus. The sequence goes on from VZTO01012090.1 coordinate 25,868, forward strand.
TTACCAGGCTGATTTGTTGTTTTTTTTTCCTTTACAGCTGACAGTGCACCCAAGAACCACACTTACAACCAGTTATTGATTTGTTTCCTGCTTGAGTGCCATAAAACATTCTCAAGAAATGGAGGCAGATAAAGGGCAGAGTGCTAAAGCTCCCAGTGCCGTGGGTGACTTGAGGAAAAGTTGGCAGACCTGGGCAGAGGATCACATTGAGTATCAGAGAAAAAACCCATTCAGCAATGATGACAGGCTTGCATCTAAACCGGTGCGTACTCACAGAGGAGATCCTACCTACGGGAGACCCCCTGAAGGGTCTCAGACAGAGCAGAGGGGGAAAGATGCTCACTCACATGTGGGAAAGGAAGTAGAAGAGCTTTGCTTGATCATTAGAAGCACTGGAGAGGTGGGAGAAGATGGACATGTGAGTGTGACATTTGGAAAGCTGTTTGAAACATATGTGACTATTTCCAATAAAGTAGTGGGCATCTTGTTAAGAGCCAGGAAACATGGTCTGGTTCATTTTGAAGGTGAAATGCTTTGGCAAGGAAAAGATGATGATGTAATCATCACTTTACTAGAATAAGGCTTTGTCATCTCATAATTCTGCTGCGTGATTCCATTTGGAAAAAAAGTATCAGGATGCCATCTTGAAAGAGGTTTTAATTACAGAATTTCAACTCAGCTACTTACTGGGACACAAGCAGGAGAGAAAATGGGCAAGAAGAATGAAAAATATTTTGTAAAAATGGTACAGATTTTGCTAGAAATCACAAATAATGAACTAATCCATCAAGCTGCTGTTGGATTTTCCTTTCATTATTATCATCTACTACAAAGTGTACTGCAGTTCTTCAAATAACTGTGCTGGCTTACTGCTTCAGGTTATTGAAAGTATAAATTACTAACTTGATACGGTACAACACTGATTCTTGCAGGTTGTGAAATACTCACCGTGTGTGGGATTTTTATATGTAAAAGACAGAAATGAAAACTACTATGGAAATTAATATACTTCTTCAAAAGAAGAGCCTGGTATATAGCAAAAGTTTAGGTTATTTCACATGGTGAAACTGAATAAATGGAAATCATGTTGACTTTCATGAAGTATATGAAAATTCCCAAATTTATAGAAATATCACAGCAAGGATGGTTCCTAAATTAGTTGCATCCTGCATGTATTTTGGAGAGCTGCACTAGTCCTGGTATTTAATAGTCTATTGTCATCATATCTTCTCCAGATCTTCTATGTTTCTTGTTCTTTTTCCTCTGTATCTCACACCATTTTTACCTGTTCTGTTCTTCTAGTGCTGTGTCATACCCTAGAAGATCACAAAGTTCTGCAGCCTTCTTGGTGAATTCAGCTGCTATCCCTTCATAGGAAGTAGGGTGCCACAATAAAAAGAAGTGAAAGACAACTGAAACTGCATATTGGGGCACTATGCATTCGTGAAGGGGAAAAAAAAAGGCTCTTTCTCTTCTTTCACCAAAATGTAGCAATGCTGTTTGCAACAGGAGGCGAGTAGAGTTCCTGTAGTGCCAAATGCATAAGTGAAAGTACAGGGGTGCAGTCCCACACCTCATTTAGCTGAGACAGAGCTGTACTTTATGAGCACAGTTGTGAGTTCTACAAACTGGGAGAAAAAATGATCAGCTAGTTAAAATTGAGACTGAAAGATGACCGATAACAATTTCCTATTAAAAATAATCAAGACCTGTATTTACAATACTTCCCACCAAGAAAACTGTATAATTAGAAATATAAAATTCTGGTTTTTTACCAGTGCAAATAAAAGCTTCTGTGTGATGTTAACTACACTGCTCGGTGGGTCTTTCAAGTATTATATTCTCCTGCCTCAAAAAAATATTGAAATTTAATATAAATTATGAACTTGATAGGAGTGATAGATTATTTTACACTATTTATATAAAATAATGTTTTTTTTGCAAAAAGCCTAAAAGAATGTTTTTTTGTTTTGACATTTTCATCCAGTGGGGATTGGCATGAAAATAAGCCTTTTGCCTGGGCAAATAAAAATATGGATTTCATTATCCTTCTGCCTCCTTTTCCTAGTGAAAAGACAAGGAAAATAGAAAAAAAAGGGAAGATATGACTGTGCCAAAATAAGTATATCTGGGGGATGACAGGGGACCCAGATGCAGGTAGAGCATGGAGGAGGAAACAAAGGGTGGGTTTTAATCACCACATAATTTTACCATGTTGGAAACAGCAGTATGTGCTGCACCAGGCACTGCTGGTGTGTATTCCCATAGCTCTCAAACCCACTCCTCCTTCCTAAACAAATTTGCCTTGCAGCTGAAAACAAGACAAAACAATTTGTGATCTTAGTTTTCTTGAACAGCATTTCCTGACAAAATGACCTGAGGACACCTCAGTGGATTTCAGCTCCCGTTAGATAAAGCCTATACGTACATCTTGATTTCAAAACGAATCAAGCTTTTTATAATACAGCTATGGATTGCAATTTGTTTAATTCTAACAATTTTGCAATCCAGTCAGTTCTGCTGTAGCACTAGTTCATAGCTTGCAGGAAGCAGTATCAGGTGGTTCAAGTGTTGCCAGCTAACTAACAAGATAGTAATATCAGGAAAAACAGTACATTACTAGACATTGTACAAATACTATATTAAAAGACACACAGTTGAGGCAGTGTGTAGCCTGAACACCCTAAGATGCAAGTCCAGCCCATGCAAACTTACTAGTTCTCAACTGAGTCTAGCTTAGGTAATTAAATGACAGGAATCTAGGCTTTCACTGCTATGTAAGGAGTTAGTGTTAGACACTTACATGGTCTCTGCTGCACTCTCTCCTGCTGCTGGTTGGTTTGAATATCACTTTAGTACATCTACAAGAGCTTTAAGCACACCTGTGATCAAAACAGATAGAAGCAGAGTAAGCCCTAATGAAATGATCTTACTAATTTTGTAAATGACGAGAAAAAGCTTGCCTTATGATATTTTGAATAAAACCAAGGATGATTATAAAAAATATATTATTTATAGAGAGATGGGCTTTTTTAAGCAATTATAGGGCTGAATTTCCTACCTGCCAGGTTTAGGTGAGAATTCCTTAAAGAGTGACTGAGATTCTTCTATGTGCCCATGCAATAGTTATGAACACCAAAGAAGTTGTCAAACTGGCTCAGCACACAGGTTGACAAATGCAATCTCCTGCTTCCAGAAATAGCCAGTATTTCAAAAGAAGTCTAAAAGAGAGATAATACAATTGGTCAGTTTGTCCACTGGTACACTCCAGAATAAAAAATTACTCCTGAAGCCTGTATAGTCAGGAGTGCTTCATTTCTGATGGACATGATTCAATTTAGCTGCTAGTTTACACGTTTTACAAAATTCTGCTTCCTCATCTCTGATGTGGAGATTAGTTTAGCATCTACAGATGAAACAGCAATTTAAACTTTTCAGCAGGCAACTTTGTTTGCAACAGGCAATACAAGTTGGAGTAAATGGAACAGAATTTATTAAATTATTTTTACAAGAATTGTAGTATATGAGGGTTTTTAGTATTACAGATTATTTGGAGTAGTAAGTAAACTCTGGCCTTCTAAAAGGTGTTCTTGCCCTACTAAGTAACTTTCAGCTCTTCAAATCTCTCCTAAACTTCACTTCTTTGTGGCAAGCTCCCTCAGCAGTCTTTCCTCTTCTTCCACTTAGAGCCTGTGAATTCTGCATCTGTTTTGAACTGTACATTGCATAGGGATTATCTGTATTTTGTCTTGTCAAACACTGAAAGCACTTTCAGCAGTTCAATAAACATTGCACATCAGTTTGAAATTACAGAAAGTGAGTTTTTATGCAGCATTTTATTGTTTCCAAGTTTGTCAAATTCAATATGCAATTTTCAGTCTTGCTCCCATTTTTATGCTTTTATTTACAATTCACACTTAAGAAGTCTTCAGAATACCTTGACAAGCTATTATCAATTTAATCCCATTGGAAATGCTGTCCGTAGTCAAAACACAAACTTGGTCTTTGTTCTGCATTTAACAGCATTGTATCATTGTATGTATATCTCTGTGATCCTTTCAGAGCCGGCAGTTAGTACTTCAGCATAAAAGTGTCATTCTCTGGGTTCGCACTAGGCTGGGAGTTTATGTAAAACAATCAAGCAAAATAGTACAAATAAAGCTTTGTCATTCCTAAGCACATAGTCAAAAAAGCAGCTTTTCTCAGGACTGCTAATACTGGATCAAAGAACAACAGAGCCAGGAGCAGTGAGTAAGCAACTTCCCTTTGCTTCTCCAGGTTCTTGGAGAGTACAAGCTGATGAGTTCACTCTCCAAGAGTATTTTATTGATCTTTGCTCAATGGAGGGCTCTATAGATTATTCTGAAAGTTTTAAAATGATGCTATAACGCTGCTGTAGAAGAGAGCGACATAGTTAATGAGGTCTGCCCACCACATCTTCCAGGGGTTAGCCAGTAATTCTGAAACACATTTGAAGTATTAGGATAGGCTTTTCAGAAAAAAATTCTTCACCTAATTAAAAAAATTATCCACTGAGTCCAAGAACGCTTGTCAGTACCGAAACAAAATGGAACACGGTTCTATGCTCAAAACCACTAATGAGATACTGAGCATTCATCTCAGTAATTAATGTGGCTGTTCAATGCTTTGCTTTGTGAGCTGGTTTGAGGCCTGCCTGCTGCTGTCAGAGACAAATTAAATTCCCCATCTTGCTCATCAGCAGAAGTCTGGAAACTAGATTATATCCTGGTTTTTACCTTTCCAGCCTTACTGTCATTAGTGGGACCCTTCTCAAATGTAAGATATAAAAGTTGACCTTTGTGCTTCTGTGTACATTTGAAAACGTACTGTCTCTGGCTGGGATGGAGATGATTTTCTTCAGAGCAGCCCATAAGGTGCCATGTTTTGGGTTTGTGAGTGTAACAGTGTTGATGACAGACCAGTGTTCTGGCCATTGCTGAGCAGTGCTTGCACAACACCAAGGCCTTCTGTTTCCTGCTCTGCCCCTCCAGTGGGCAAAAAGCTGGGAGGGGGCAGAACCTGCACAAATTGACCAGCAGGGATAGTCCATGCCCTGTGATGTCATGCTCAGCAAGATAATCTGAAAAGAGGGTTTTCTTTATTTGTGGGGCACAGCCATTGATAGTGGCCTGCTTGTGGAAGATCATGAGTGATTACCTTCGCATCATATGCCTTGTTTTTTCTCTTCCTCTTTTATTAAACCGGCTTTATCTCAACCCATGAGTTTTCTCACTTTTGCTCTTCCTAGTCTCTCTCCCATCCCGCTGGAGTCAGGGATGCAGACCAAGCAAAGGGCTAATCCAGGGTCAACCCGACAATCACCTATTCCATGGCACTGGAAGATGATTTCAAGATTAGCATTTATTCTGTTTATTAATCCTTTTTGACAACAGTTCATGTTGATACTTTAAATATTACATGTCACAATTAAGTACAGTTACATAAACTAATTACAAATCAAAACACATACACAGCATTAACTTGACACATCTTAATGTTCAGATATTTCACAAAGCTAGGAGCCAGCTCAAACCTCCTCATCTATTGCACAGAAGTAGTCAAAGTTCAGTGGCTTTATTTAACACTCTTCCTAACTAATGCTACAAATTAAAACCCTAAAAGGCTGCAAATGACATGTAAGTGCCCCCTAATAAAAAGACATTACAGAAAAGAGAGGTGTAAACTCTTCTGGTAGAAAACATTGTTTTTCAGAAGGGTGTGAATTTTCTGAAGTATTATGTATAGTTTACTGTAAGAATATTACAATACATTGAACCACTAAGGCAACAGGTGCTGGATCAGTGGAAAACACTGAGAAGATTATGTTCAGGGAAGCTTGCAGGTGCAAGACACCACCATCACCTCAGCTGCATCTAAATGCATCAGCCAAGGACAGCTGATTAGTTAGGCACCAAGAGATACGTTCTGCGAAGGAAGAAAATCCACACCATGTTTTCTGCAGTTATAACTTTCCAAACCATCTGCCTTAATATGGTATCGAAAAACACACTGCTATCATTACTGATTAGAGTCATACAGCAAAGGCAAATGCTCAGCAGGTTCCTCAAGCAACTCAACATGTTCCAATTTTGGGCTGAGTCCCTGTTGTTCCAAATTCAAATCACATTGCTATTATGCAAGCCTGACACATACTTACCGCACAAAATATCTCTTTCTCTTATGACTTCATTTAGAAATCACACTTAGCCAAGGCATTAGTAATCTCCAAGGGCCTTCCAGTGAGAACAATATCAGAACCATTTAAAAATTTGGATTTTTTTTTTCCTACCATCCTGCAGAAGAGTGGTATATTAAATCAATTCCTCTGAACTCATCACATTTTTTGTAAACATACAGAAACTATTTTAAAATATTGTGCACACAAGAGGGAAACAATCTTTAAGTCCAACAGACAACCACTTACACATACATTTAAACTATATTTTATGTTATGTAGCATTATCATATCTTGGGTACCTACTGCATTAACATTTACTATGTCACTGCCATGCAAATAAGACAGGTAATATGTTAAAGTGGTTTAGCACCAAAAAGTTGGTAGTGTACTTTCAGCAATGTACCTACTAGTAACTAGGCATAAGTAACATATCGTACAAATACAGATGGAAACTTAAAATTGCAATACATTCTGCTGCTATACCCTGCCTTTTACTAGGAAAAGTTTTCTGCATGTGTGCATATGTGTGTGTATGNATTTTTAGAGAATTATACAGACTGAAGTATCCAAATGGAAGAATTAGGTTGGCAGCTACAAATTCTCTGTGTATTTCCTCATAAGGAACTAAAGCTTTTTTTATCCTGCTATATTATTGGCAACATCAAACTGTGCAACCTCAAATCAGAGTTCAAAGAGAAAGAACAAACTGTCTAGCAATACAAGGCTAAGAGCGCTTTCAGCTGGCAGCATTTTCAGTTTGCAGTCGCTCAATCAGTTGTTCAGCCTATGAAAGAGAGAAAGCAATGCATTAACTACATTGTCGACCTTCAGTTTACTGAAAATTCCATTGTAAAAACAGTGACACTGAGAGCATTTACTTTCCATTTTTACAGACAAACCATACAACAGAAGAAGAATACCGTGACTGCTTTAAGCAGCAGACTCTTTCTCACAGTTTTCATCAAACTCCCATTAGGTGATCAGACAAGGAAACAGAACCTATGAAAGTCAGAGGATGTTTGAGCAAATAAATAGCAGACAGAGCAGCGTGGTTTTAAAACCTCAGAAGACAGCAGTGCTCATAACAACCAAGCTGTCAGACTTGAATTCTTTGGGAGACGCTCAAGAATGGCATGTTGTGGTCTCTCATCACCCAACGAGCTGCACACCAGCCACACACGTTGCTGAGGGATGGAGTGCATTGACGTATGTGGTTCATGTCACAAGATATACATCCATTTGGTTATGTCACTATGCTCACACATACTTTTCTCATCATATGGCTTTGCATTTAGTGCATAAATGGGACAGCTGTATTTTGTGTATGTAACAGCACCAGCCAGTGGGGCCCTCAGAAAGGCTCAGGACAGAACACTGTTCTAGCAGGCCAAGCTGGGTACATGGAGGCTAACATGAGCACTTCTGAAACAAATCAGTTTACTGTCAGCCTTTCTTTTGCCAGTCCTACTGAATTAGTCCTTTAATTTGAACTAGCGCTTGAGGTTTTATTAAGATATCCAAAGGAATGTTAAAAGGTGAAAAGCTTACATTTGGCATGTTTTATAGACACACAGTACAAATGCAATCACTTAGTTACTTAGGGTAGGAACAACTTAACAGGACTCAAGTAGCTCTCTCAGTTTCTTTGCAAATCATAGAATCATAAAGGCTGTAAAAGACCTCAAGGATCATCCAAGTCCAACCATCAACCCAATAAAGCTAGATAAAGCATGGAATGACGAAAATGAAGTTATCTGAATCTTGGTTTACATTCTTAAGCAAGTATCGCATTCAAGCCATTATAATTTAAAAAACAAAACAAGACTCAAAACCAACTCAAGAACATTTTCCAACTTGACAACAGTGCACAGTATCTCTTGAAGTGCATCCATATTGGATAACCAAACTTGGTACTGATCTCTCTGAGCTAATCCAAGATAGCAAGCAGTAAAACTACACAGCTATACTTATTTGAGGGCCAAATATCTGTTTATCTCTGTAATACACAGCAGAGACACATCTGCTTTTTTCAAGCTAGGTGAGATCTCCAGCCAGGTACCACTGTGAAGAACCCACATTTTTTCTCTTTAAGTAAGAGGCTCTTTAGATGAGACAGACCCTTTTCAGCATCTTGGTTTTGGGGCTGTGCAATGACACCAGGATACACTGCAAGGACACGTTCTTGCATCAAAGCAGTGAGAGTAAGCTTCAGTCCTCAAGATATTTTCAATCAGTGATTTAGTCAGTGCCAATTCAATCTCATTGCTTATCTCTGCTGAAGTAAATCAGGACAAACAATGCTTTTGCAAAGCAGACCCTTGTTTTAGTCTAAAGATGACAAGATGAGAAAAACCATGTGAACTGATAAAAGCAATCACTAGGTGGACCTGTTGTATGACCTAGGGTATGTACAAAACACTCCACCACATTTGAATGTATCCTTTTAAATTGAAGAATAAATACTTCTAAAGTGTCGTCAGAAGCACATCACATAACCTAAGCTACACATTAGATCCCAAACTACTGTATCATTTGCTGTTAATGTTTTTAGCACTCCATTGCTCTTAATAAGCATAAAGGTTTTTATACCATTATATTTTCTCAAAAAGTTAATGCAAAATAGACATAACTAATAATTACAGTAATTACAAAAATAATTGCTCAAAGAATTTTTGGACATAGTTAAATGTCAGAAAGACATTTTCAGCTTTCAATTGAAAACCTACCAAAAAAGGTCATCTGCATTACACTTACCGTGATAAACCAGTAGGAATTGATTCTGTATATGAGTCTGGATAAGAATCCCAGCTGACTGGCTGGGGCCAGGACGTGAAGATGCAAGTGGGATATTGAGCAAAACGGGGGCCAGTGGAAACCCATTCTTCAGAAAAGGAAAAAAGTTAAAAAAAAACAGTGATGTTAATTCAGGAAGAAGTGGAACATCACAAGTTACTTAACATGATCAACTGAATTAATAACTGATTGCGTTTTCCTTGTACATAAAGTCAGGAATAAAAATATGCCCCTTCCTTTCATTATGCTCTCAGGGAACCTTTTCAAAAGACCATCAACCTCTTCTTTCACATCTCTGTATTTAAGATACATTTTGTTAAAAAGGCAGATTTAAAAAATAAAATGTATCTTAAAGGTATCATATCTAGTTTTCAGCTGGAAAGCCAACTGTCACTAGATGAATGGTGTTTCTACCTATTTCAATAATGAAAGCCCAGGTCCCTATACTCTACACTATTTAAATTATGTTACCATTTACTTTGGCTGTCAAACACACTGGCTTCAACTAAAGGGTGCAGCACTGAAATCAAATGAATGCAGCTGCAACTGAAACACAATGCAGTGGCCTGCTTGACTAGGACAAAGTTTACCTCTCTTCTAGAATCTAATAATCTGAAAATAAATCTTTCAGCACGTAATTAAAGAGCAGCCTTTTCAATAAGTTGTTTGAAGTGCCCTCCCTATCCCAAGATACAATCAAGAAAGAATCTCAGAGTTGGAATACAATCTGCGCTGGAAATTCATCAGGAATAAAGGGTTTATATTCAATGTCAGCATATTCTAGTTGAGAAGTCATGCAGTAGCTGAATGCAGACCCAATTTTTTCAATAAATAATATCGCAGTTGTTGCCTCCATCTCTAAAACAGCATTCTGAAAAGTGAAAAAACATAATAAACACAGAAGGTTTCCATTACATACCTTACATCATTCAAATCATTAAAATTATTTCTCTGGAGGACAGCTTTTCCAACTTCCATCATTTTCTTCACTATTAAGCACAAACAAATTTAATTTAATGTTTAATATTTGTCATGAAGTAATTTTAAAAAGTTAATATACTTCAGAACATTAACTTCGACCAACTGATTGCACTGAGATCACAAACATGGGTTTTTCAAAATATTAACACTGTAACTCCTCAGAGGTTGTAAGACAGTGTTGTGCAACGACTGACATGAAGATTGCCACTGTTCCCGATTTCCACACTAATGATGCTTTTAAGTGTGGTATTATTATAAGAACTTCAGCCAAGGCCATGATATCACCAAACTCTTATAAAAATAACAACAAATACTGACTGGTCAGAATGACGACGTTTACACTAATTCCGCTGTTCCATCCCTACATAGCTACAGGACTTTGATCTCTAGGTCCTGTGCAGCCTGGCACGAGTTAGGAAGTTTCAGAGATAGTGCACAAACCTGAATTAAAATAAAATAAAACTCTCAGTCCTACTTATTACTAGGACAAAGTTTCATTACCATATCACTGAAAAAAGAGCAATCCTAATACAAAAAAATCAAGGCAAAAATCCAACGACTTGTCTTGAAGCCAAACACATATGGAAGTTGTTTCTGGAGAAAAGTACCCTACGTTTAGAAGAGAAAAACAGTTTTGCAAGATTTGCAACATGCAACTATAGCTCTTTTCTTGCATCACCTGTAAATTTCCCTAAGGTGGAATATCTTCATGCATGTAGGGTTCTAGTTTCTTCTGTTACTCAACTCACTTAGCTAGGCATTACTTGTGAAACAAATTTCAGGACAATGTTTTCTTAAGGAAAAAAGCCCAAACCTATCAACAATAAGTCATAGGTTCATTTTTTTAGAATTTTATCTTTTCAAAATTATTGCAGTTTATTAGAACACCATTTCCCCCTTTCTTCTTTCATACCCTTTTTTCCTAAGAAATACCATAGCACTTATTTTAAAATATACATTTTATAAAATTATTCTATAATTTCTCATATAACTTTAAATCACATATGTATCTAAGAAAATGCAATGAAGCTGCACATAAACGCTTTAAAAATAAAATTACAGTTCCAACGAAGTGCAGAGGCATCTATACTCCATGCAAACAGAAGAAATTTCATGCACTAGTGCAATGTTTTTCTTGAACAGCACAAAAAAATGTGCTATTCTAGAACAGCTCACGGCAGCTCCCAGGAAGGGCAAGTCCCTACACTCACTTGCACCACCTGCTTCCATGTTTACATCCGCAACCAAACAGTGCTCAAAGGTGTAATTTACTTGACAACACAATATTTATGGCCGTGTAAAATTATTTTCCTTTAGATCAAACGCACACTTACAGCCTTACCTACAGGTATGTGCTCTGGCTTCAGTGTTTTGCAGTTTCCCATGTGCTCCACCGGCACCACCAGGTAGTGATGGGGGGCACCAGGCCGGATATCTCTAAAGCACACAAGGTCTTCATACTAAAAAAAGGATGAAAACATATTAAATTTATTAGGACGAGGATATTGGCAGAGAGCCGGTAACAACGCCCATCTTCCCCATATCAATGTGATACTTAACGTCATATTTGAAGTAACTACCAAAAAATCTTAAGAGATTTCTGGAGCCAGCCTACAGAAAGACTTGTAGGCACGATTTGTGTCCTCAGGTGACTGTCTGCAGTCAGGATGCCCCGGGGTCTGCTTCACGGCTCCTCCCTGTGCCAACACTGAAGGACGGCAACGCCACCTCCCCTCTGACCGACGTTCCGCTCCTGCCGACCGGCCCTCCCGACACCCCGGCCCCGACAAACCTCCCCCAGCGCCGCCGCCGCGCCCGCAGCCCGGGCACCGCCTCACGGGGAGCGAGGGCCGGCACCGGGCGACCGAGGGGCACCCTTCGGGGTTCGATCCTCCCTCCGCCGGGTAACCCCGCCGGCCCGGCTCCTCCCCGCTCTCCCGGGGCCCCGCCCGCGCTGCAGGCCCCGTTGCCCGGATCCCCGCAGGAGCCCTCACACCGGCACAGCGACAGCCAGGATTCGCCTCCTCGTTAAAAAACGGCAGGGAACGGCAGCCCCCCGCCCCGACCAACGCGGCGCGGAACGACAAGGACGGCGAAGGGCGTAAGCGGCGGCGGGAGCTCCGCCGGAAGGACACCGGGGGCTGACCCTCACCCACCTGGCAGGGCAGCAGCGCCGTGCCCGTCTCCTCCCGGCGGGCGATCCTGCAGAACACGCACTTGCTGTCGTAGCCGCCGCCGTTCCCGGCTTCTCTCCCCTCGGCGCCGCCGGCGGCCGCCACTTCCTCCCCCGCCATGGCCCCGCGCCCTCCGCCCGCAGCCCCCGCCCCGCCCGCGCGTGCCCCCTGCCGGCGCCTGGGGCTCGCCGCAAGCACAACGGCGGGGCGGTGACTGGCCGTAGGCGCTCGCTTCAGTGCCCCGCCCGCCTGATCGTCCCCCTCGCCGCCAGGGGGCGCTACCAGACTCCCCTGGGGGGAGGACGGTCAGGGGCCCAGGTGGGGGTGTGTGCTGCCGCGCGCTGCTACTGGAAAAATCCCGATTTTTAAAAAATTAAACGTTACGCAGCTCAAGCAGGAATGTTCGTAGTCTTAGATTCATTCTTGCCAGGGACAGGCCCGTCGGAGCAGGCGGAATACTGAGGTCGCGTGGCGCTGGGAAGCAAACCCCGATCCCCCAGGGAGCTGCACCGAGGGCAGTATAGGGAGGCTGCTCGCCAGAAGTTTTCCCTAATAAAGGTACAAACCGGGAATAAAATTCAGTGAAAGCAGTATGAGCTCATTCAAATCATAGAACGGTTGAGGGTGGAAGGGACCTTTAAAGATCACAGAAGGACACCCTCCGTGAGACCAGGTTGCTCAAAGCCTCATGCAGCCTGTCCTGGAACACCTCCAGGGATGGGGCATCACAACTTCCCTGGGCAACCTGTGCCAGTGCCTCACCACCCTCATTGTACCAACTGCTTCCAAAGACAACAGAAGGCATTTCTAAGTGGTAGCTAAGGCTCAATTTCTAAAAATGTTTTCTTAATAATTTGTATTATAAATCACTTGCACTGTTCATTAGGCTAGAGTTGCAGAGCTGCAGCATCCCTGACCACAGAATTTAAAATGTTTTTGTTCTTTGTGCAGGCCCAATGGCACAAAGTGCTTGTCCTACAGATGATACACCATCATGTTTAGAGGTAATAAGTTACACCATTTAGAATGAGATTTTTCAAAAATGCATTTATTTCAGAGCATGCAAGCTGTGCTTGTACTAATAGGACATGGTTAGCGATTCTACTTGAAGAAGCTCATTTGCTAGCAATTGCTGACCTACAGAGCATGAGACGATCCCTTGGCAATGAGCTAACCTGCTTCTTTTCTCTGCTACAAACAGGCAAGTGAAATCTTGAAAGTTTACACACAAGGATTATTCTGAAAGCAACTGGGTTTACTTTGCTCTAAGGCCAGCTTTCTACAAAATATCAGGTGTAGAAACTACACTGAAACCAGAACCAGATTGAACATCTGCACTTAATAGGGTACTTACAAGGCTTATTGTGAAGGAACATTTCAGCACTGTTGTGAATCAAAAATCTTTATCCAAGTACCACTAAAATACCTTTCATGTTGTGAGAACAAGCTTTTGTTCTCAGAAAAATTACTAATAACCGTCATTTTCCTCTTACTTTAAATTAAGAAAATTCTTACCACCATTTCACTCAAAGCAGGATTCATAGATATCATACTTGTTCCTTTTCTTGCATAATCTTAGCTTGTTTTTTCTTAATGCTACCTCTGTATACCATAAAGCAAGACAAGAACCAAGTACTTTTAAGACATTGTACACCTTTGTCTTGCTTGGACAGAAAGCAAAATGCATTAACACTTGAGCAATATAAAAAGGGTGCATACAAAAATGGACTTTTGTCTGCTGGGAAGGGATTGGTTAAAAACGATTGGGGAATACATGTTATTCACTACAGCTGAGAGAACCAGCGAGAACTACTAGGTCAACTGTTAAAACTGTTTACTGGTATTTCTTAGCCCAAAACCACAGTCTGTCTTTAAGTGAACTCAAAACACAGCTCTATTTTAGGAGAATGCACACCACACAAAAAAATCCCCAGTCCCAAAGTTCCCACCTCCTTAGCCATGCTTCTAAAATATGATATTGCTGGAATTATCTTCCTAAGTGGAAGTGGAAGTATTTGTCAGCATAACCTGCAACTTAAGCTGCATCCTTTCATATTTAAAACGTGCTGAAGTTTGTGAATAAAACAAAACATCTGTAACAAGTTTCTGAATGCATAAATTCCTTTATTGAAAATATTGTGATAGCACTGCATTACATATATTCAATATTCATAGTTTCAAGGGTCACAGAATTTTGATTGAACAACACTGTTTTGAATATAGACCACAGCGTTTAGATATGCTATGACGAGGATAATATAATGGAGTAAGTTGTAGGGAGCAATAATGAAATGTATGTAAAATGTTGAACTTGGTTGGTTTGTTTTTAACTATTAAGTCATCTGCCACCATTTAAAAGAGCAAACAGTATTAGATGTTCCTGGCATCTTCAAAGCGTTATGCTGTTAGCAACTTCCAAAATATTTTACAGCATTACCAATAAGAACTTTATTTCTGGCTGTAGTAAATCACATAGAAGGGAAGTGTGAAAGGCTCATGTGCAGCGTGTTACAGGCTTCCTGTATATAGTATTGGTTTTTAGACTGTGAAATTTCTGTGCAGGATTAAGATTTAGTAATTATTTTGAAATAAAACCACTTGGCTGTTTTTTTTGTTTGTTTTTAAAATAAATTCAAAAAGAGAAGAACAGTAACTAAATTGAGTTGTATTACTCATTTAATATTCCAAAATTAGACTGTACTGTTTAATGCAGGGAAGCACACTACTGTTTCTAAAACTTGCCATTCTCAGGACCATGACATATTCAAGTCTAAGGGCAGGACAGCATCCTAATGTTGGTTAGGTCTGGGTTGTGTAAAAAACACCACAGCTTAATGGGGAAGCAGAATTCTTCAGCAAACAGTCAAGATCATCATTCCTCTGTCACACTCTCCCTACTTACTGAAATTTTCATTCTGTAACATGCAGTCTTTTCTTTTCAGTGTTGAGAGGGGAGAGGGAAAAGCATCTGATTATTTAATGAAAAACAAAGCGGAGTACTCAGTTGCCTGTCAAATCCTAAGCCAGCCTGTTGCTTCAAGTCTTTTTCGGGAAGGAAGTAATATATATAATTACTAATAAAACAAGCATCACGCTAACATGACCTGGCCTGTTAGGGAAACAGTATTCTTCTCTAAATTTTGATTGTATTTTCTTCATAACAAAGCAGTTATTCTTCAATTTATAGAGAAATGCTCATAAAAGCACAGCGGGTGGCTCATTTTGAATCATTTGGTGGCGATACAGAAAACCAATCCTCTCTTAGAAATGTCCTTTGTAAACAGTCAAATAATACTAGGGCAGATGCTCAGAGCAGGCTGTCCCAATTCTGTTGACTGCAACAGAGCTGATACAGTCTACACCAGGTGGCAGTTTGCCCAATATCTCCATACATTGCCAAAATAATAATCTACTCACAGGCATGTAGCAGCAGAGTTAATAAAAAGCATTATCCACCTTCTCCCTCATCTCAGAAGAAAAAAAAAAAACAAAACAGAATTATGCACTCAAGTGTTTCTGCCAGAAAAAAAAACCCTCTAATGAGGGTAAAATGAAAACCAAATCTCATTTACAAAATAAAAATATAAAATTAACTTCAGAAATCAAATAAATTGATTCAGAATAAATGCCAATGCATAGGAAACCTACCCGAATAGTAATTATTTATCAAATTGAGATTTGAAATACTAAAAGGAAAAACCCATAACTAATACATTTACAAAAAAAATCTGCTATACAACAACAATAAATAAAAGGATTTAAAAATCATGTTCCCTTTAAGTGCTGTGTACACCTGTTTCTGATTCTTTTCCATGGCAAACAGTATGCAGTAGATTTTGGTAAAGCAACCTTTTATTTTGGCTAGCATTTGTACGTTGAACATAAATACACATGGAATGTACTAGACAGTTATAGTTTTCCCACAGGATCTTTTTCACAGTTACAGAAAAAAGTTTTCAATTTATACACGATGAATGTTTTCATAAGCATCAGATCTTCAATGGAGAAGTGTTAGAGGAGGAAGTAAAAAACACTTCAGACTGATCTCTTACTGTTCTGTCTCTTACTGCCTCTCAAAACCAGCTCTGTTTTTTCTTGGGTTGGTTGGCTGGGGGTTTTTTGCGTAGTCATGCTCTGGTATAAACTTGAGGAAAAAGCGTGTAACGTTGTGAGGCAGCCTGCACCTTCTAGTTAGCTTTTAAGTGCCTAATGGATCCAGTCCTTAAGGCAGTCAATATTTCATTCAAATGTCCATACTTCTACATCTTGTATTATGAAATCTTCTTTCTTAGATAAGATGTCATTATTGAAGGTGCTGCAGGAGTTGCTTCGCCCGTGATACAAATCTGCATCTAACCATAATCCAAACCGGCCACTAAAGAGGAAATACACAACAAATTTCAGGTTATTTGTAATAGTAAAAATACTGGAAGCTGTAGAAACAACCAGAGGAGTGACATGGAGGAATCTAGGTAATTCTGAGGGCCTCTTAGACCAAACGTGAAGAGTTCAATCCTGGCAAAGCGCTTGCCAGGAAGCTTGCAGAACAGTCCCCTTGCTTTTGTTTGTGCCAGAAAGCAGTGCAGATCACAGGACTGTGTGTGCCCACACCCCCCTACCATTCGGCTGTTCACACCGCCAGCTGTGGCTGCAACCTACACTGAAGTGCGGACGTCGGGGTCCCTTCCCTGGCTGTTTGGAAGTGGACATGGCCCCTTCTGGTTTAGGAGGCAGAGGAGGGGTGTTTATACACTCCTAATGCAAACCATGCCCAGATACCTGATGGTGCAGCCTGCAGTCAGCTTTAGTTAGTCATATAGCCTTAGTCCTTTATTTCATACCCACTAACCTTTGAAATTTAGGACCTGATTTAAGCGCTGTCTGTATCCTTGCTCTGTATATCAACAGAACAACGACAATTTAATAAGCACCACATGAGAGACCTTAGAAGCTGATGGCAAAAATGCCATTAGAGATTATGTACCAGTGGCAAACCTCTTCAGCAACGAGACATATCTACCCAAAACATGGTTTTTTTTCTAGCTAAAAAAAAAAAAAAAAAATCACCAACAAGCCCTACTTGCCTAACATCAGTCACTCTCCTTACGCAATGGAAATTGCTCTGCGTCTCTAACAGAAATCAGATTGTTGAGGTATCTGCTCTAAACAGTTTACTAAAAGTTTATTTCAGTCATTTTACTGATTAGTTTTTCGTGCAGCTACCATTGTTCCTATTCTAATTTTTAAAAAAAGAAGTCAGCTACATTATTTGAAAACCAAACTTTCACTCACCCTCCACCTCCAAGCTCCAGAGAGCTGGTGTCTCCATTGATGAAGTAGGTGTTTTCTCCAGTCCATTTGAATACCTGAGGAAGGGAAAAAAACAAAAATATTTGGACTGCGAGGATTCTTGTACTCTAACGCTACTGGGAACCAATTCTTAAGCAGGTATTTTTTGGTGTGGTCATATTTTATTTTTTTTCTTGAAGGGGGAGGGGGAAGAGGTTAATAGGTAGTAAGTAAAGGAACAATACATATTTAAAACTATGAACAAGGCAACCTAAGCCTTTAAAAAATTCTGCTTGCATCTCTAAATCAACAGGCATTCTGTTAAAAAGGTCCAATGTGCTCCATATTGAAAAATGCATAGTCCATAAACATTAAGGAGTATTTCAGTAGCACTCTGATCTTTGGTTTGTTGTCACTGTGACCCTAAGCATGTGTGAAATTATACCCTGTTCTTGGTATCACTGCCTTCCAAGGTGAATCTTTGACAGTCTGCTCCTTACTCCTCTCTCTTTCCCCTATCAATCCACTTAAAACCCTCTCCTCACCCTTACAGACTGCCCTCTCAGCATTTCAGGTAATTACAGACACTTTTGCTTAAAGCATTGCACTGAAGCAATGAGTGATTAACTGTATTCATCAACAGCCGGCACATCTTCTAAACTCAAATATGCTGTCTCCACAAAAATCTCATTAATGTTTCAGATCTGGAACCCAAACATCTTATTTGAGAAAGAAAACACCCACTTACCTTGAAGTTTGGACTGAATGTGTAGAGGAATGTTTCACCAGTGCCATAGTAATGGTCACTAAACCTGAAGGGATGTGTAGCATACGCTCCAAATATCTATCAGAATAGAATGATTAAACTACATTTGAGGACAGTGCAAAATTCAAGAGAAAAAACCTGAAACATTTAAAAATACTTTATAGAGAACAACTGAGCTGGTCTTTCATGTTAGAAGAACCAACTAATCTACATCAGATGAGCGTGTAATCCTGCAAATCTTTTGCATCCTGCAAGTTAAAAGCCAGATGGCAACAACAGCAACACCAATGCTGACTCTAGGAGCTACGGAAGTATCACACCTCCACAGAGGCATTATTTGTGACAGCTTGTTAACTGCTGTTAACAAGGAAGATACTTTCATAGGCACTATTAAAAAGAGCACTCATTACAGTTATGAAGCTGGGGCACGTATTCCTGCTAGTGCTGATGTACTTTCTTGCCTGTAAGTTTGCTTTAAGCAGTAGAAAATATAGAAGAAAGTACCAGTGTCTTATTTTGTCACCATATGACTAGCACTTCATAATGATCACTTTTCATACTGTTGCTCTGTCAGTCCAACCCCTGCAGAACAAGCACTCCTTACCTGGTTGTCCATATCCTTGATGACAAGGAGAACTGGACTGTCAAGAGATGCCGATTTACGGTACAGAGTCTTTAGGCTAGTCCCGTGCTCCAGTGTACTGTACGCAAGCCACCATGGATATCCTTGTACCCGTGCGGGCAAGCACCGGGCAAGCTGGGCAATGAACAAGGGGAAATGGTTACATATTCAACAGGTTGGGTCACAGGTGGTGCCCCAGACTATTCCCTCCCTGCAGGGGCTTCTGAGCCAAAAGATGTCTGCCAAGCAACAGCTAATGCCAGCAGCATAACAACTCTGCCACATACATGTGGCCTTGTACCTTGAGCCCAACTGTCTGCATTCGATCACCCGTGAAAGAGAATTCAAAACTGGCACCCCCTGAGCACTGAAAGAGTTGCCAGTCCTCTGTATCACAACTCAAACTCCAGAGTTGTAAAACATAAAAATAAGGTTTCCAGGTGAGCCAGCACTGCAGCAAACAGGACCTTGCAAAAGGACATTCCAACACTAAGTACTTTCCATACTCTTAAAAAGCATTGGCATTGCTTACAGAAGGCAGAATGTCCCATACTCAAAGACAGCACCACAGCTAACAAGGAAACTTGAGGTTTTTCTAGCCATACCTGCTCTATATGCATATTCTCCAGAAGAGCGCTGTGATGCTTTAAGACAGGCAAAGTATCATCATCTTCTTCTTCATAGTAACTGCAAACGCTCTTTCGTCGTTTTGCTTCTTCTACAGTAATGATCTGAGGCAAGAGAATAAATGTCCAACCTAAAGCATGGCTCTTACACTGTTAATCCTCTGTTGAACCAAATTAATTTAAAACAACATACTCCTCAGCTGTCACACTATGTGGACCACTGTATGGGATGGTTATATCAAGCACAGGCAGCTTTAACCAAATGCGGAAATTTTTAACTGGGAAGGTGTCTTTGAGACAGCACTTTGTAATATTTTAAAGGTGAATCTATATAAATATTTCTAACATCAGGTTTGAATTTAGATACTTCTAAAACAAAGTACAGACATATCCAGCAGCTACAGGTAAGCCATGCTACCTTTTCCCATAAAGCGGGAAACAAAATGAGAATGCCAGTCTATACACTTAAAGCTTGTCTATAAAAGGACTCAGCAGCCTACAAGGGAACGAATTCTGAACGCCATGCAGCATGAGCAGGAGCTCTCAGGCTGGCAGCACCCATGGTGCCTGGAGCTCACTGCAGAGGAGAGGACACCACCTCACCCCTCAGCAGTAGCAGTCCAGGTTTCCTGGGTCCTGATATGAACTGCTGCTGGGGTGCTCAGCCTCCTGGCTGGCACAGAACATCATCTGTCCCAGCTGGAAAGCTGCTAACCCTTTGGTGCAGCAGCTCAGGGCACCTAGCTAGGGACAGCAGCCTCAGCTCTGCAAAGCAGTGGGAAGTGAGATGAAGCACACTGTGCGTGGCAGTGGGGCTTCAGCTGGGACTTGGTGCCATGATGGCAAACAGGAAGCAACAGCAGGAGCTCAGAGATGGAGCTGATGAGAAAGAAAATGAGAAGCAAGGAGGCCTAGCTACCAAACAACCAGGAAATCTTAAACCACCTTCCTTCCATGAGTGTATCACCACAGAGATGTTACCTTGGAGCAGGAACCTCAAGATGTGGCTGGAGAGCATGCTGCACTGCTGCCACATGCCTCCCTGCAAATATGGCTTCCAAACGACTTTCACCTTACACATGGATAAAGTTTTGCATAACTCTTCCGTGACTTCACAATCACTGCTTGAACTTGCAGAAGCTGTCAACAGTTGAGACAACTGCCAAGAAGTGCCTGTAGGTCATATACACACCTGCCCCACAGGCAAGAAAGCAAATCCACTGGGCTGACTCCAGGTGCAGTTTTAACCACACCACAAAGCACAGAAGGAGCTTTTCAATGAAGACCAGGACTGGTGAGGAGTTCACTGTGGGCAGCACAAAGCCCTAAAACCATCAGTCACACCCAGCATCTTCAATGGGATGTGAGCAACACATTCACTGCATGCACACACGTCCAGCCCACATTCACCTGCAGGTGCCTGGAGCTGAGCCCATGGCAGCTGCCCCAAAAGCAGGGCACCGGGCCACCGGTGCTCCAGTGCACACAGTGGGGTTAGGAAAAGAGAACAGCACCACAGGGCAACATCCAGACTGAAGAACTAATGCAGTTACGTTCCCCTGCATACCCAGGCAGTACAGGTATTTCTGCCGATGATATTGGAAGAGCTGTACAGCTGCATCCTGCCCCTCCAGCCCAGGCTCAGTAGGATATAATCCTGCATCTTCTGAGGCTGGAGGGAATCCTGCGCTGGAAAATTTTTGTTATGGACAATTTCAGGGAAGTTTTGCACTACAAAATTAAGACTAATTAAAAAAACCAAACATACATCAAACTGTCAAAGGAAAATGGTATTTCAGCTTTTATGTTTCATCTTTTTCCACTTCCTGAATAGTTTTCCTTCCCTCCTCATTTCCCAGGCCATTATTTTATTTTACTTTTTTTTAATTAGTACCTTTTTAATCTTAAATCAAAAATATTCAACTCTTCTTCTGAAGACTGTTTGCTAGGCATAGTCTCCTCCCAGTAAGGGGAAAAAGTATCCCAGTAAATCAATGAGCAACAGGTATCTATAGCAAAATGCAACCAAACTCACAGACATAGGCAACCACGGAAAAATCTATTAACACAGCTGTAAGTTGCAAATCGACTCCGAAAACAGATAAGCCCCCCTCTTCACTGCACAGATACCTCTTCAGTCTATAGCTGAAGCCCACATTTTCATGAGGTTCAGAGTAAACAATTGCAAAAAAAGGGATCTGCGAGATCAGATGTTTACAGACCATGCAAAAGTAGAAACAGATTAACAGAATCAAGTACTACAGAAACTGGATCTACAAAATCCTTTAAAGATTTTACGGGAGTGAGAAAGCAAGCTACCTGGGGCGGAAATACCACATTAAAATTCATCTCAGTCCAGAGCACATTTTTTTACTAGGACAGAAGTGCTGTATCAGATCCATGCTGTTCAAACAGGGACACAGTTCAACATACCTCCACAAAAGGTTCCTCCTGGTCAGGTCTGGCACAGTAAAGAATTCGAATATTCAAAGGCATTTGTTTCCCTTTCATCATCTACCAGTTTATTTTCCAGTATCCACCACACTTCCCTGCTGTAGGGGCAAGAACTCTCAGCCACGTGCATGACAGATGGCTGCTGCCTGTGGCACGCTGTGATGAAATTGCTTATATACTTCTCTACAACCATAGTTTCTGTTTCCCCACAAGGGAGAGTGAAACTTGCATAGTGAAACTTACACAGCAATCATGCCCAAATTTGGACTTTCAATAGAGATTTCCTGGCAGACCTACATAAAATTCATAAAGCCTGAACATATTACAAATAAAAGAGACACACCTTTACAAGCTGTTTTCCAGCTAATTCTTCTCCCAATACATATTTAAATAAAACAATGAGAGACAAGCTCCCAGTGTGGACAGATCTTTCCCACCTCTGTTTTTTGGATCACTCTTACTTCGTTTTGGTTTTACAAAAATGACATGCAAACTACAAATGAAAAGTGAAATCTAGTGCAATACATGACTGCACTCAGCTCTGAAAAAAACAAGGAATTAAGACTTTTTTTTTCCATCTTGCAGTTCACACCAACATTAAGAAACTACAAAACTAAAAATAAAAGCTATTTAGGATTAGAGGTGATGTTGCTACATTTCAAATGACAAGCCCCACTCCCAAGCTCTGCTTTTGGACAGGACAATATATTTTGAAGACAGAAATGCTTAAAAAAAAAAGAAAAATAATGCAATAGAATTTTAAAACCAAATTTATATTTAAGGCAAATAATCAGATAATTTTCTAAATCACCATCAAGATATTTCCCACTTAGAGATTTATCTTTTTTTAAAATTTATCCCATATCCTTAACACAGCAAGTGCTTCAACATTCAGAAATATAATTAAAAAACACGTGCAAGCTTAATTCCCTTAGAAACTAGGCTTTGTATGCACAAGAGACAGACAAATAACAAACACAGGCATGCCAAGTAGTTAAAACAGATTGCAAAAGCCCCCATATGAAAAAAGCCAAAGTCCGAGGATAAAACCTATCTATCCATCTTACAACCAACATTCAAACAGTATTGCCGCATGCACCTGAGAAGCAAAGGTCTGGCACATCACGACATACCAACCCTTTTCAACCAGCACACAGGAGTCTGTATTGGTGTTATGTGTATATATATATTTTGGAGACTTTATTTGTGGCATATATATACACAATACCAATTTAGAAATGCTGACAACATACACCTGTATAGTTTTGCAAAAGGCTAACATCACACAACTAAAATATTTGTGTAACTTCTGCTGGTTGCACACCAGAGAGTTCCCGGTTGTTTGCCTGTTCTTTCTACGGAGAGAAGGAAGGAGGACTGAAGGAATACGAGTACATTTGTGAGACAGACACAAGCCTTGAGCAGACTTCTATATGGAGCAGCAAGCATTGTAAAGAAACACCATAAAAATCATTAAAAGAGCAAATGCTGAGATTCTTAACAGGGGATGCACACCTGATATGCGCATGCTTCTTACAACAGCAGAAAGGACTCACCTCCCAGCTTTTAGTAGGGGGCTCACTGAAGAAATTGTCTATCATGTCAAGCTCCTCCTTTTCTACCACAACAAAGCCTTGCTCTTTGGCATCTTTCCCATATATTTCTGGTGACCACTGAACAAAAAAAGTGTACAAGTGATCCACCCTGTAAACAGAAGAGGAGGAGAAAACCGTTGTGCAGTGGTCCACGAACACAGCACTGTCAGGTAGTACTGAGGTTGTGCCCAATGAGAAAGAAGCGGCAAGCACACAAATAGGATACCTGGGTATTTCTACCCTCACGTACCACACAAGGCAATATAGCTCCTTCCACCTGGTGGCCTGAAGCATTTCAAGGTTTCCCTGCTTTCTGTCCCCACAATTTTTTTTTTCCTTCCCTTTGCTATACACACAGGCAAACCATCATGGAAAAACTAAATGGCTTGTCCAGTCCCACACAATTCATATCAAGACAATAAGTTGTTTGGTATTAGATCATGCTCACAAAAAGTTAAGTCCATTAAAAAAACCTCACTTTAATTATTTAGTTTGACCTCCTGCATAAATTAAGCCCTAAGATATCACCAGTAAAGTCTACACTACATTTCTAGCTGCCCTCTAAAAGTTATAGAAACTAAACACAAAACAATTCCTCATTCTGTTAGCATAGTGAAAATAAGCAGTTACTGTCAGGTTTGCTAATGATACAGTACCAGCAGTGTATGCACTTCCACAAATGTAGTAAGCTCTCAATCACCGTCTTTAAAGAGATGTTATTTGACAACATCCATAACAAACAGTGAATCTATTTCTAAAGAATGAATTTATGTAATATATTAAAATTAAAATGAACACATGCCAATTTCAAATAGGAATGTGATAGTGGATCTACTGTACAAGAAGCTGACTTGCCAGCAAAAAAAAATTAAAAAAATCAAACCCTAACTAAAGAGGGCAGACAGAAAGATAGTAAGTACTTATGACACTGGATCTTTCTCCAGTTATTCACTAGGAAGCTTTGTCTGGCAATTCCTCGATCAACTGTATTCTGTTCAGGAATTCACTGGATTCACTAGTATAATTCCAGAGATTTTTTCCAATTGAGTCCACATTTTTTCTTCTACACTCCTACCAGCGAGGGCTACAGTCTTATGTCAGTTCTAACTGCATAAACTCACAGCCCTGAAATTATTGCCTGCTCATGACAGCTACAGTAATTCATAGTCAAAGTGAAATATTTGGGGGAGCGTGACTCACTTTAGCCTCAAGAAATTTGGATGCAATTTCCACTGTTCTCAGAAAGAATAAAGGATTGACTTTGCTTCATCATGGAAATGTCTTCTTGAAATGTCCTCATGAAAAAGGAACAAATTAGCATTGCCATCAGCTTTTTCTCTTCTTTGCATATTCACAAACTCTCCTGTGGTGCATAGCTAATAAATATTCTAGCAGAGTTTCAATTTTTGTTATCAAATAAGAACTGTACCTGTGAAACCTTTTTAATATATACAACCAAATACGTTTTTGGTATAATTGTCCTAAATTTGTGAACACCCACAAATTCCTGAGGCATCAGCATCAGGAACTTCATCAAGAACAAGCAAGGTAGCTAACGTTGACAACAAAGTAAAAATTTTAGCTGCCGTTCATTCCTCTGCAGCAACACATACACAAAAGATCAAGGTAGTACTGTGCAAACAATCAGTCTTTGGGATAGTTTTCACCAATAACTGCCTGAAAAAGGCTAAAAGAAGGTCACACTCCCATTGCCAAGGGTTCCTCCCTTCTTTGTGAGAAGCCACGTCATTGCGTACAAGTTTGCATAGATCTAAAACCAGTGAACTATGGAAGGGACTTCTAAAAGCCATATAATCTCATTGTAGACAAGACCTTTTCTACTCACTGCCAAAGTTTTCCCACATCAATAAGTGCCATTCAGTGTGCCCTGTTCCTCTTCACTTGTTCACAGAGGCTTCAGAAAGTGCAGTATGATAATCTCTTTGCTAACTAAAGTGAGTTTTAACTGAAAGAGACATTTAACTTGAGCACTGTGTATTTTATGTGCAGTAGTCCTAGTCTGGAAAGCTATCTACTTAATTCCTACAAATCCCCATGAAAGAACAATAAAACTAGTGTTTGCTGCTGTCTGGCTAAAACCAGTTTGAAAGCATGTTCATCCAGGTGGGTGGAGAGCAGCATAATCTCATCTCAGAAGAGCAGAACATAGTTAGGCGTTAAGGCACCTCTGGAGATCATCTAGGCCAACTTCTGCTTATAGTAGAGCTAACTCCCAAGTTAGAAGAGGTTGCACAGTCTTGTCCATTTGCAGTTGCGAAAATCTCCAACAGAGATTCCACTACCTCTCCATGCAATCTCTTCCATACATAACCAGTCTTATGCTGTTTTTCTCTATCTAACCACATTTTCCTCTGATGCATGCAGCATTGGATCTGAGAAGGGTCTGGCATCATCCTACTTTTTTTTTTTTTCCCCCAAACCCGACCTCCCCCACTTCCCTTTAACCACCTGTTCAAAAGGAGGAAGGGAATAACCACCATCCGAGCTGTTGGCTATGCTCTTCCTTACACAGGCCAGCAAGAAGTGAAGCCTGCATTACTGCAAAGACACACTGCTGACTTACATTGAATTTGCTCTTAACTTCTCCAGCTCCTTTTCTGCAGAGCTGTTCCCCAGGCCACCTGTCCCCAGACTGTACCATTGCAGGGGCTGCTCCACCCCAGCTGCACAACTTTGCATTTGCCTTCTCAGAACTTCCTGATGTTTCTGTAAGCCCATTCCTCTGTGTTGAGGTCCCTCTGAACAGCAGCTCTGCCCTCCAATGTATGAAACACTCCCTAAATTTGCCATCATCCCCCAAAATGACAAAGGTGTATTCTGTCCCAATGTCCTTGTCACTGATGAAGGCATTAAACAGTAACAGTCCTCAAGGAATACCACTTGCACCTGGCTGCCACTCAAACTAGCTATCAACCCTTTGAGCCCAATGGTCCAGTCAGTTTGTCACCCACCTGGTAGTCTGCCTGCCCAGGTCACATCTCTCCAGTTTGGCTACAAGGATACTATGGGAGATTGTGTTGAAAGCCTTATTAAGATCATCGTAAAACAATCCCTTGCTCTCCCCTTGTTCACAGAGTTAGCCATCTCAAACAGAAAAGTTCTCTGGTCAGTAGAAACTATTTGCGCTTGGTAAATCTGAATTTGGAGCAAGAGCTCTGCACCAGCACACTGATGACAATACTTGGTGTGATCCTCGAATGTACCAAGAAAGTAACATCCAGCAGAAGTAATAAGACTGTTTAGTTTGGTGTTTGCCACTTTGGTGACCACTGCTGGAATACTCTGCCCATCTCTGGTGCACCATTCCAAAGTCATGCTCAAGTGCTGCAGCTTAGAGATGCAAAAGCAACTGCCGTACAGCAAGAGGCAAAACCAGTTATTTAGCTTACAGGAGTGATGCATGTGATAGTTTACATTAAGAGCAAATTAATCCTGGTAATACAGATACTACCACAACCAGGGACCAGAAGCCACAAAAATTAAAGTATATAGTGTACTGAAAAAAGAGCAAAGGCAATTATCAATAAAACACACCAGACAACTTGTCAAGTTACAGTTGATTGTTGAGGGGGAATTGTAAATTATTTTTCTTTTAAAAGACATACTTTAATTTAGGATGTCCCAAACTGACATAACCACCACCATCATTTCTATTGATAGGGCAACAATATCTGACTTCTTTGAGAGCAGAGGCCAACCAGTTTTCCATAAAAGAATGTCTTCAAATCAGTCACAGTGGGAGGGGGGCTACTTCCAAATTTGTGTGCTTGGGTAGTGGGAGAAGGTTTGTGCATCCTGTGATACATGTACAAAGGCTCTAAGTCCAATCATAGCTCCTGGCCTAGAAACAAGAATTAATTCAGAGGAGTCCTATGGCTTTGTTATGAACATGCCTGACTAGCTGATAATGTTGATTCTTCATGAATCTGATGAGGGCTAGGTATCTTAAGCCCTTATATGCTTATATAAACTTATATAAGCTCTCATTATAGGATATTAAGCCATAGATACAAACAGGTTTTCATAGGTTTCATCTGTATGGTTTGGTATCTTAAAAGAAGCTGGACGTGAGCCAGCAGTGTGCGCTTGCAGCCCAGAAAGCCAACTATGTCCTGGGCTGCATTAAAAAAGGGGTGGCCAGCAGGGAGAGGGAGGTGATTGTGCCCCTCTACTCGGCTCTTGTGAGGCCCCATCTGGAGTACTGTGTCCAGGCCTGGGGCCCCCAGCACAGGAAGGACGTGGAGCTCTCGGAGCGGGTGCAGAGGAGGGCCACTAAGATGATCAGAGGGCTGGAGCACCTCTCCTATGAGGAAAGGTTGAGGGAACTGGGCTTGTTTAGCTTGGAGAAGAGAAG
>VZTO01012090.1:53761-136291 GCA_013400615.1 Syrrhaptes paradoxus
GCCCACAGCAGGGGGGTTAAAACTAGATGATCCTTTTCAACCCAGGCCATTCTATGATTCTATGACTTATCAGGAGCCTAGGAGTACTCTATTTACAGAAGGCTAAATCAAAAGGACTCTAAATCTAAGCTTTATGCTGCCTATTTAATTCCATTAACAAGAGCATGGAAGAGTGATCCTTCAGTATCGAGGACCATCTTTATCATCGTCCCTTTATTCAACGCCCTGTGTAAGTGCAAGGAAGCATCATGTAAGTGTTGACTCCAGCTAGTTGTGCTGCAAGTTCTTCTAGATCTCAGCTTCAACTGTATTAACTACAGGGTGTTATGCATTAGATACTAACAGGAGTCACAGCCAAGCAACACCTTCCTTTAGAAAAGGAAACCCCACAGAAACAGTAACAAAACCCAAAACAAAAAACTCATTCAACTCTCCAAACCAAACCAAAAAAATCAGTGGGGCAGGAAACTGAGACTGAAAGAGAGAAGCAAGGCCCAACCCATCTTACTTTTCCTACTTGAAAATCTGCCTGCTCTCAAAAAAGAAATTCCAAAAACGTGGATGTCCTGTCAGCAGCATGATCTCAGTGCAATGTCGTTTATGTCAATATCAATGCAAATTACACATTCACAAACCAAACCTGTCTGACAAATGTATATGATGTATAATCAATAAGATTTGCTTCTTGACTGAGGAACTAGTCAAGAAGAATGAGAAAATTATATTTGTTAGCACACATGTTTACAAACACGGAAATTCTGCATTACTATCTCTGTCCCAGTGCAAGGCATTTTCCTCTGCAAGACCTTGAGAAAATCTGTGACACAATTACTGACTGCTACTCAAAATCCACTAGGGTGAAAAATCTACATACCATTTAAACAAATCCATGTAGCAAGAGCATGCAGACTTACCTTCTAATACTGTAAGCTATACCCATTGCAAGACTTCTCAGCAAAAGAGTCAATCTCTCTACTAATGTCCAAAAGCATGGGTGCCTCTCTGCTCAGCTGAACCCAACAAGAAACTGCACTAGACTGAGTAATCTGTAGTAATCTGTATACTATGCAACTCAAGATGTCCATCTCTCTTGTTACGTGTCAAGGTGAGCACCACTGTGATCACGCTGGCCGTGCAAAACAGCCCTAGAGCCACTGATTAACTCAGCCACACTGTGAGGGTCACAGGGTGACACATGTCAGGACTCTCTCAGCACCTGGGAAGCCACATGGGGAGAGAAAACCACAAAGCCACAAAATAAACACAAAATTTAAGACTTATTGACAGCCTTTATGAAGAATATCATCCTAACAGTCTTTTCTCTGTATTTATAACGTTTCCAGAGGCTTCAATTAAAAAGGAAAAAAAATTAAAATTTTAAAAACTAATCGCATCTCTCCCCTCCACCTCCCAGTGCAGCTTTCCCACAGCCTGCCAAGGCCAGGAAAGCAGCAGCACTCTGCATATGGACGAACAGCTCCACAGGGAGCAGCAGGCTACAGGGCCTGATGACAGAAGCTCTTTTTAACAGCAAACACTAAGAGACCAAGGAAAAATGTAATTACATACAAATCAGAGGAAGATTTAACTTACACTGTGATTATAGACATGCACATCAATTTCTTCACAATCTGAATCCAGGCTTGATTTTTTTTTTTAATTACTACAAAACATTAGAATTCTGCACAAGCTACCATGACTGCACTGGACAGACAGTGTTTTAGTTATGCTTCTTTATGGCCAATGAGATGAGAGTGGTATTTTGATATTTTCATACACAAATACAAATTGCATTCAAGATGCTTTTAAACTTAGTAAATTATTTTGATACACTGTATCAAAAATATATTGCAAAGCTATCCCAAATTACCTACTGTCCATGGCACTCAAGATGCAACACTGATCACAGAATCATAGTTATAGAGCAGTTTGGCTTGGAAGGGACCTTAAAGATCATCTAGTTCCAACCCCTCTGCTAAGGACAACGGCGCCTTCCACTAGACAGGTTGCTCAAAGTCTCATCCAGCCTGGTGTTGAACACCTCCAGGGATGGGGCATCCACAACTTCTCCAGGCAACCTGTTCCAGTGTCTCACCACCCTCACAGTGAAAAATTTCTTCCTAATGTCTAGTCTAAATCTACCCTCTATCAGCTTGAAGCTCTTACCCCTCATCCTATCACTACACGCCCTGATAAGAGTGCCTCCCCATCTCTCCTGTAGGCCCCCTTTAAGTACTGGTAGGCTGCTCTAAGGTCTCCCCAGAGCCTTCTTTTCTCCAGGCTGAACAATCTCAACTCTCTCAGTCTGTCTTCATAGGGGAGGTGCTCCAGCCCTCTGATCATCTTCATGGCCCTCCTCTGGACTTTCTCCAACAGGTCCATGTCCTCCTTATGTTGGGGGCCCCACATCTGAACACAGTACTACAGGTGGGGTCTCATGAGAGCAGAGTAGAGGGGGTGAATCACCTCCCTTGACCTGCTGCTAATGCTTCTTTTGATGCAGCCCAGGACACAGTTCTCTTTCTGGGCTGCAAGCGCACACTGCCGGCTCATGTTCAACTTCTCATCAACCAACACCCCCAAGTCCTCCTCTTCAGGGCTACTCTCAATCCACTCTCCGCCCAGCCTGTATTTGTGCTTGGTAATTATGTGCAATGCTGGTATAAGAACATCACCAGTGGGTAGGAAACGATGCATTTTGCTTTGGGAAGGCATCTGAGAGTTTAGAGAAAACACTGACTTGTGAGGCCAAGACATGTCGTGCATTAATACCAAGAACCGGGTCTCATATTTAATTGTTGCCCCAAGTTCTACATGACATTTTATGCACCTCTGTGGTGTTAAAACAGGCATGCATGAATAGCACCAAAACAACCCAAGCTTACACTACATTTACCACAAATTTTGCTCGACCTGAACAGCAGCCCCTACAGCAAAGGTCTGGCCTGTCAGCCAACATAGCAAAGTGCTGTTGCAACAGCTCACTGCAGAAATTTACTTTTTCTTCATTTTAAAAGCTTAAGTATAAACCAGTTGTTAACACTTCAGTTTATATATGGATTAGGTCTCCTCACTAATCAGAAAATTTCTGCTCATAAAATGACAAGTGAAGAAGCTGTTTTGCAAGTGTGTGTCAAGAAGCTTAATAGATTTACCTGTTGCACAAAGCAACAATCAGAGACCTCAATTCAGCTCAGCAGCTTTATTCAGCATTAGATACATTATCCCCAAAGCAATAACTGACCATGTGTTGTATTACAGCATCACTGCAACTCCTTGAAATATTTACTCACACTTCAACTTAGAATTTTCTGAACCCGCCCTTTTGCAATCCCTAAGGAGCCAAGGACTGGGTTCAGCAGATAGCAAGCAAACCAAAAACTATCTTCAGCTACACTCCTGATGGTCACATTCCAAATGGATTAAACCTCTCCCCCTCCTCCCCAGGGTCAGCAACTTCCACACTACTAGTCTGCTCAACACACTCATTTCTAAAATACAAGAAATAAACACTTAAATCAACACACATGCTATAAATTTGAAAATAAAATTAAATATTCTGAAAAATTATTTTTAAAAAAGACAAAAATGACTGCATTTTAAAGAGACATCTCAGAGATTGATTGCGAGTTCAGATTCTTCCTTCCTGGTACCTAATTCACCAGAAGTGTGATAACTGATTTCCCTATTTTGGTTCATCAACAGACTGGAGCTGCTCTAGCTGCCTTCCAGCAAGAGGACCAGGGATTTGATTCCTCACAGCCAGTGAAAATTCCTGTGTGATTCATGTGGAAGAGCACAGGCCACAGGCTATAGTACTATTTATGCATACATAGACCCCTACAGGCATACAAAACAACATTTAAATGGATTTCATTGCGAAGAAAGGGACATTTCTTTAATGGGCCTGAAGGCAGAAATAGCCACACCTGTTCAGTTAGGAGTGTCTCCCTTTTCCACATCATGCCCTTTGCTCATGTGAAATACCTATTTTTTAGCACTGGCACCTTAGTGGATTCCTTGCCTGTCTTGCCACCGCTCCCCTTTTCCCCTTTCTCTCACTTCCTAGACTATGGCCAAAACCCACATCACCCCCTGTTGCTTTTATCACGTGTTAGCTGCACATATATCCCTCTTTTCATATTCCAAGTGGCACCTGATCTCTTCTTCCTTCCCACTGGGATCCATATCAGACCAGCAACAAACACTCTTTTATCTCTCTGGCATGCAACGAAACAAGGGCACCCCTCTTCTCATCTCAGCATCCTTGCTGCATTTCACACCTTGGACCACATAGGAAAAGTCAGATTCCACTCTAGAAAGCACGACACATTTTAAAAAACAAGAGACAAACAAATTTTTGTGTTATGCACTGCAGCTTACTTTTCCCGAGGAACAGCAAACCAGTACTCTGGTTGCTTTATCTTTTTACTGTACTGTTGAGACATGGTGGTGCTCTGAGACGCAAAGGACTTTCTCATGGGCTTGCCTACTTTAATGCACAGAAACATTGGAGGAGTCTTGCTCTTCTCCTCTTTTGAAGGAAGGATATCTGCATGAGAGACAAAAGAAAAGGGCTGCTTACAGGAAGGTACAAATACTGCAACTGATAAAACATTGTCACAAAGACTAACAATCTCGTGCAAAGGAATACTCAGAGGCACTGTATAAAATTAAACCTGACATGTCATTCAATAGAAAAACTGGTTTAATAAATCCTTGTTCATCCTAAACTGTGGCCATCTATTCCCATTTCATCACAGCCTGTATTCACCTCAGCTGTACAGCTATGTACAGAACAGCCCTGTAAAACAAATGAGTAAGATGATCAGGCTAGGTGCAAACTGCAACATGAAGTGGGCAAGTAAAGGTGATAGTGTTTGACTGGGTCCAGGAAACTTATCCAGTCGTAGGGTAACCTTGCACACACAGGTCAATTAGGTCCTCAACTCCAACGGTCAGCCATACAAACACCTTTTGTCTGCACAAGACAGGGTCAAGCATAAGAGCAGTTTAAGTTCATTAAATTGCTAGTGCTACAAAAAAAAAATTGCTTATTAAACTATAGCCTCAATCACACTGAAGTTATCTCATTCATTTCAGGAGTATACATACAGACTTTTTTTTTCCTCTCTCAATGAGAACGATCACCAAATACAGCTACCAATATATAAACCCTTCCAAAAGAAAGCAAAAATAATTTTAAGAACAACTGTTTTTAAAATAAAGACTTCCAATCTAATCATCCCCCACCACCTGATATGAATCAAAGGTATGTCCACTGGTTCATTAAAATCCCAAGAGAGGAGCATAGGCACTCCAGGATGGAGTACGGCTTAGAGACACTGGATTGTAGTAGAAATAGCAGTATGTGCACATGCTATCTAAGCTGAGATTTCATTTTGTTATATGCTTTCCAGTAACAGCTTGAATTTTATCTATAATAAACCAATGACCAATCAGGACTGACATTAGTCAGTAAGACTCTATATATTCCTATTTATCATTTCTTTAAGGGTTTCCATAGCATGAAAGACACAAAGCAGACGCAAATAGTGTCAAGAATACTTTGGTACCCCCCTTTACAGCAATCCACTGCCACTTTGGATACTATAGGAAATATACTGACAGACTTCACTGATGCAACAGAAGTTACCAATACAGAGTGACAGTTCTTGGGCCATGAAGTGTCCCTGTAAATACTGCAGCTGGATGACATTTTACTGTCCTTCTTAAAGCCAGTAAATAGAGGTGAAGTTTATATAAACAGTGATCACTGAATACATAAAGAGCACACAAGGTACTTATCAAACTAGAAGCTTAAAGAATTTGAAGGTATTTTTTTCTTCTAGATAGCACATAATATAAAAATATAATATACAAGAGTAAAATAAAGAAGACCAGGTACTACAGAAAGAGGAAATTTAGAGCAGAGGGCTATAAATTCAAAGGCTACCGTCATAATGCTGTCCAAGTCTCAGAGGAAACAAGGATAACCACAGACCTACCTTCAATTGGCACTTGAATTTTCTGCAGCAGCCACAGTCTGATTTCTGATTGATTGTCTAACTGTGTTTCTTGACAGGTGTTGTCTATAGCTGGTACTAATGAAGAGTCCACAGACTCTTTCAGATCCTTTTCCTCTGCTGCTGCTGAGCTGATTTCTAACGAAGGTGCTTTCCTTCCAACACAGCAGGAATCAAGCTCCATACTTTTAACTGTATGGACTTCATTAGCTTGGGACTTTGAACAGCTAAGTGTTAGGTCTATACCAATTGCTTTATTGTTTTCACCTTTCTGGATTTCAGCCTTATGTAAGTCTTCTGATGACTGAGACCCATTCCCATCTTTATTGAGGTAAAACTCAATAAGTTTATCTTTCTCTAGCTCTTTCTTAGCGTCCAATGCAGTCTCCACCTTACCTGTTGGGGAACTGACACATTTATTTACTTCTGGAATAACATCTTGCTTTTCACACAGTTCTAAGTCTAAGTCAGCTTTAGGTTCAACACTGTCCTTTTTTTCCAAGGAATCAACTGCCAAGTGCTCCTGGACTTCTGTAGTGGGTTTGGTTACCTGCTGCTTAGTTCTCCCCAACTCCCTGGGGTCAGACAGAAAGCCTTCCATTACTGAGATTTTCCTGTCCAACCCTGTATCCATATGAGATGATGTCTTTTCCAGCTCAGTGAAGTCATCCTCTCTTTCTCCCAAAATGGATTTTTCTTTGGTTTTGACATCTGAAATATTTTTTTCCCCAGAAGGCTCCTTGGCACATGGATCCGCAGCAAACTTTTCCAAATGTTCAGTGGCAGTAATGTTGTTGGGAAACTCCAGTGACTTTGACTTGATTGAGCCTGTGCTCTCAGATGACTGAAGAACTTCAAAATCAGTAGACTTTTCTTTATCTGAAGGCTTTATCTGTTTGGCACCCAGAGCAGTGGATAGATCCCCATTCTGCTGCCTCTTTTCCTTGTTAAGGGATTTGAATTTGCTGAAAGGATTGATATCTTTCTCTGAGGACAGGTCTTCCCATTCTCCTGGCCTGTACAGAGGACAAAGATCCTTTGGTATGTCACTGTCAGGGAAAATGATGGATGTACATAGGATGTTAAAAGCAAAATGGAAACAGAAAAAAATGGAAAAGAAAAAAAATAAATAACACACCAACTTAACCTAGGCTCTGAAAATCAACAAAAAAATTATCTCCAAAATAAAGATACATTAATGGAAACAAGTGACTTTAAAGAAAACAGAG
The DNA here is from genome assembly GCA_013400615.1 of Syrrhaptes paradoxus. Lineage (NCBI taxonomy): Eukaryota > Metazoa > Chordata > Aves > Pterocliformes > Pteroclidae > Syrrhaptes > Syrrhaptes paradoxus. Next base: position 61,017 of record VZTO01012090.1, read on the forward strand.
AAAAATGTGGGAAGGAAAATACCGAAATAAAATGAGTAAACCACTTGGCAGAATATGCCACATGGGTGAAAAAATGGTACACATGTAATAACAATGTGCAAGTCATCAGAAGTTTAGTAACCAAAAAACCACAGGACATGTATTTAGCTGCTGGAATGTAATTTATACCATATTGATATTGTTATTTCCCACACCTGACAATCAGTCAACTTCTACAATGATCCATGCTTTCCTAGTCAGTACAAATGTATTTTTGAGAAGAAAGCAAATTGGAGATAAGCCATACCCTGTTTGAACATGTTTACTGCCAAACAGTATCAGGCAGAGTTGCTTTTTTTTCCTGTTATTTTTCTCCATTACTCAAATACACTGTTTGAATGCAGACATCCCCAGAGATTTCTTTTTACAGCAGGACAATCATAAAACATTTCAAAGTGTAAATTCTTAAAAACGTAACAGTATACAACTTGAGCTCTTCATTACTGCTAAAAGGTCTAAGCTGAATGAGAATACAAGATTCTCATCACTCAAAAGTTACTAAGACGTTATTAGACACTAACAATGAGCGTAATACAAATATCTGAAAAGTTTTTCTTGGAATGAGTATGTGGAGTGGAGTAGATTAATTTCACTGGTCAAACAAGTGTTGCCTATAAGGACAAAGCCTTGCTTAGAACAAATACATAAGCAGTGCCTACACTATGCATAAATGAAAGTAGAACACTCCAGGAAGTCTATTATGTATTATAAATGCGAACTACCAATGCAGTTCTGGTTATGAAGCTGAAATATTCCACGGATTGGTATTTCTGTAAGTATTGAAGATGGCAGTTAAGGTGCTGTTATCTTCAAAAATTTTAAATATACCTCTCAGAACAGTCCTGGTAACACAACAAATGGTTCAGATCTAACCCTCTTGACTTCCACTGAAATAACCCCAGAGACATGTCGGTACAAGAGCCCAACCATGGCATCCCACCAATGCCTTTAATTACTGTTTTTTACCGACCTTCTTTGCACTTTGGTTCTCATATTCATTACCCATTTCTCTTTACTGCCACTGAAGCGTTCTTAAAAGAAAGTGTAAGAACAATACGAGTGAATCATCCCTTTCCTGGCACTTTCCTTCACTGATTTGTTTTATTCTGATGCATTAAAACTCTTCCCCTCCACTCCCCCCCTCCTCCTTTCCATGATTCTTACTGAAAATCTGTAAACATAAATTCAGGGCAGAACACTCCTTACGATGGCAATGCGTCTTTAATCTTCATGTGAGAGATGTCATTGTAGAGAGCTATTGAGACAACCTCCTCCATGGGGCAGATGAGCCCATATTCTTCACAGCCATTCTCAATTACCAGAGGATCGGACTTATGTGGGTCAAACATGATATTGTTTGGAGTTACTATCATGACTCCTCCAACTACACCCTAAAACGGGAGAAGGAAGAGTTAGCACATCACATGTAATTCACTTATCATTTGGTATTGGATTTTTTTTCTAAAAAGACAAACCTCTTTCCTGCCTCTTTACATCCCATCATGCAATGTTTGCTAACAGAACATTCTGATTTCCAACTGCATCAAGTCAGACATTGTAAGGAGAGTAAAGATTGCCTAGTGACACCCAAATTCCCAGCTGATAAGGAAAAACATCTGAACTATTCAAGTTTCAGTGCTGGCTGCTACAAGATAAAACTGCAGATTATTAATCAAGCTCAAACAAAAATAGGTTACTGGATTAAAAAAAAAGTATCATTTTATTCTAGATGCAGCCACCTTCATATGATACGTGAATTTATATGCAACCAGCATACCTGAAGGCAGTCTTACTCATGGAAATGTCAAGGTTACTATATTAACCTATATTACAATTTGCCTTTATCTGCTTTCCCAGAGGTACATGCAAAAAGCTTCTGTATACAGGGACCTAATATGAAATAGCTTCTCCCCAATCTAGAAGCAGCTACTACCACTGATCCAAGCATATGTTGCACAGCTGTAGAAAACACTTATTTCTCCAAAATGTGCTCCAGCTTCAGATTTGGTAAAAGGCTGCCTCAGCCATTATTCAGCATTCAACTTAAGGCAACTAACCATTTTTCAAGGTTTAAAAAGGAGATTTCCAGTGTCTTGTTCCTGCACCCTCTCTTTCAGGCAAGCTACAAAATTCACCAGGCCAACTCAGAAGCCGTGCGTAAAATATGACATCTGACAAACAGAAGCCACATGGATCAACAGGGATGACCTACACTGTAGATACTATTAATTATCCAAGGTGATCTGCAAGGCAAGCCAAGGAAGGCTAACAAATAGGCAGGTAAAGGACCACCAGCTTGGTTTGTTTTTCTTAAATCAGGAAGATGCCAAGCTGATGGCTTGAGACTAGCAAGTGAGTACATGTGTGCCTGATCCTTTGTAAAGCAAAGTCTGTATGCACTTCCCATTTGCTTCTCCTGCAGTACAGGTGCCTGGTTTGGGTTTGGATGAAAGAATAAATCAAATGTAGAGGCTTCTCCTGCAGAAAGGTAACTCTGTTTAACCAGAGGAGCAATACATGAGTAAGCTGTACTTCCTACCCGCCTACTGCAAGAAGCAAGGCAACAAGGGATTTTAGCTACACCGGCAAAGAAGCCATTACACTTTTGACTTTGACTGCAAATTACTTTTTCAGTCCTGCAGCCACAAAATTGGCAATCTGTATCCTCTGCACCTAGCAAGCATCACATAACAAAGCCAGAGCATTGGCCTAATTTACATGTGAAACACTAAGTAGCCCTCTATTACTTCCTACAAAACAGCAGACTGAAAAATTGCAGAGTAGTTAAATACAGTCTACATCCACTCAATGCGAAAAGCAGCCAAACATTGTAGGTGTAAACACATCTATCTTACAAAAGTCAGGACTAAGGGAAAAGTACGTTTAAACTACAATGGTTAGCACCTCCAGTGATAGAAATTCCAGAGAACTTGAAAACCCAAACATGCAGACATCTAACTGAAACCAGAGTCAACAAGAGTAGATATATTAAATCAGACAGTTCAAGACCACAGTGTCTTGTAACCTTGAGAAGAAAAGAGGGTTAAAATACTGCCCAAGCTTTGTGCCTTCACTTTCAAAACAGCTGCTGCAAAATTTAGGATTGCAGTCCCAGTGGGAACATGTATATTACAAGAACACTTGCAAGAAAAAGAAATAAAAGGTTGTATCATGCAATGTGTAATTTTCTTTCTATTAGGGTTTGCAAGAGGTGTTCAAGGCCAGGCTGGATGGGACTTTGAGCAACCTGGTCTAGTGGGATGTGTCCCTGCCCATGTCAGGGAGGTTGGAACTCGATCTTCAAGTTCTCTTCCAACCCAAACCATCCTATTATTCTATGATAAACAAGTGGAGAAGCAACATGGACATATTTGGAAACACTACTCTGGAAAAAGTTTAAATTTATCTTAAAGTCATAAATGAAATAGATAAGCATAACCTTGTTTTATAAAGCTATTGCACAATTTGATGGAACTGGACAACTAATCTTGACATGTCATAACTCTAAATTGCAGTTTTCTCTGTGTATCTAGCAATATACTCTCAAACAGATAGTTCTGGTAAGACACGGTAAGGGAATGAAGATGGGTAGGAGACCCTTTCTTTCAAAAAGCAGTTATAACAACAGATTAAACAATTGAAAGAAGAAAATGATACAGCATATTATCATAGTAACAATAAACAGCAGTGATAGATAAAGCCACCATAACATTTACATTCTTTAAAAAAATGGAGCATGTCTGACTCCCCTAGTATTAATCTCTCACTTATCCAAAAAGATTTTGCTTTTAAAGAATCTCAAACCATACCCAGAAGCCAAGTTCCACCTACCTTACCATCTGTGAAGTAACGACAATTCATTTTTAAAAATTTGACAACCACAGGCTCATCCTCTTCTGAGGTAGAGGACAGGACTCTCTCAACTGGTTTGAAGGCCTTTCTTGCCAAATCAGCATCCTTAAAAAAGAAAAAGTTCAGTGCAGGGCAACAGGACCAGAATCATATACTTTTAGATTTTGGGCAACTAAAAGGCCTGGTTCAACCAACTAATTCCCTTTTGCTTAAGGAAGGAAAGTGGTGATCATGTATGTATGTACATACACTTCCCGCAGTATTCGGTATGGAAGAAAAACATTGTAACATTACAAAAAGCCTCCATACAAATAACAGGCAAGAACTTAAAAAATGCCAAGGCAAGTCAGCTCACCCAATTTCAGTGAGGTAATCTCATTTAGAGACAGCCAGTCCTGCCACCTCATCTACACTGAAGACCTCTGCACACAGTGCACTGGTGTGATTTCTCATGCAGGGCAAACAGAGGCGTTAAGACTCGGGTTAAATACAGCTATTCACTCCAGGTTTCTCTTCACTCTTCTTTTCATTAGTTAAGGATATGAAAAGTCCAATTGCTTTAACATCAGCAGGTGGACAGCTAAGCTCCCTAAAACTACTATCTAAAGTCATCATGGCCAATCACCCTTCTAAGGAAAATGAAAGATCATCTATGTCAAGACCTTTCACAAAGATTAAATCCAGCAGCCTTGTCTATATAAGACAAGTCTATATATGGGTACCACTATAATACACTTAAATAGAAAGAAATTGACTGCTTGGACTAAACTAACAGCCTCTGTGCTCAAGGATGCCAGTGCAAGACCAAAGCTCTGGACTGCAAAGCAGCATAGAAATCTCCAGGGTGAAACACTAAATAATTCTTCATATTTAATTTTCTATTCTTTAAAAACTATACACTATACCATTTTCAACTGCTTTGATAGACTCTGGGCCCAACTGAACTTGTACTGGGTTTCTATGGTCAGACAGAATTCCCTCAACTTAGAATATTTTAAAGAGATGGTAAATTTTGTAGTACAGCAAATTAAAATTAGTGTTAGTCAATACACTACACAGGTCTGAACTGGAACCTCAAAAAAATGGCTATTTACACAGCTTTGAATCTCAGTTTCAGAATCAGAAGTTATTTTGCGAGTTTAAGACCAGCGAACCAATGTTTGACTTACTGGGAGCTTATCATATTCGGCATCTGATGATGAAGGAGAAACGGGAGCACCAGGACTGAAAGAAGACAGCCTTGCAGCACTTGTTTCTGGCACAAAGAGAATCTAAATACAAACACATATGTCCAAACAGTAAGACACAAGCTTCAAAAAGTTATTCACTATAAATACTACATTCTACTAGAAAGAAAACCCAATACTGATCACTCGTTATTGCAATGCACTCCTTAACAACCACTTACTCTACAGTCCTTCATAGGTGGTGATGGTATGGCACATGCAGGCGTAATGAATTACAGAACCTGGCTCTATGTTTTGTTTAGCAGCACAGGCAAGAAAATAAAACATTTTCCACTGAATGAGAACCCCTTTTTTTCCCCCCCAGAATTATAACCCCAGGTTGTCTTGAACAACAAAACAAGTAACTGTAAAACAACTATTAACAGTCATTAACTTATAAAAGCAAACTCTGGCCCAAAAAGAAGGCCATTGCTGAAGATGGGGGATTTTTAGTGCTAAAAGTGTATAACACTTTGCTATAGGCTGTCTGTTTCCAAAAACATAGCTGCATCTCCAAATTTAAGAAAAAATTATTTATATGAACCAGCATTTTAGCATAATGTACTACATTGAAAAAAAAACCACTAATACAAGTGCATATAAAAATAAAATGCTCTGTTTGCATTTTCACATTCCCTTACAGTGAACATACCAGATTTTCAGTACAGCAGTACTAAAACTGCAGTACAGCTTTGGACCTCCACCCCAAATAAAAACAGTCATTTGTTGCAAGTAACAGAGCAAAGAAAGATAATTCTAAGTTATAAAATGTTCACAGTTTATTTTTAACTAAAAATGTTCAGAAAAATAAAACCATTTTCCTTTTACCAGCTTTTGTCTGCCGTGTATTCTTTGGCAAGTCATGCCATCTCTTTGTGCCTCAGTTTCCCCATCTGCAAATCAAGATACTTCAACCTCTTTATGTCCATGAAGCAGAAGTAGAGATCTGCTCTTCATGAACCAGGTGTTAGCCTTCATATTTGCATTTCCAACAACTGACTCTCCCCAAACCAGTCTATCTCCATTTATTTCTCATCTTACAGGAGACTGACTCATCCTCAACATAATGGCAAAGAGCCATTTCAATTACTGTATCTAACTCTCTAATTATTTAATATATAGTATTTATCTAAGCTTTCCAAGTACTTGACCCTCTTGCAACAGCTACATTACCCTCTTAAGCCTCAGAGTCATCTTTAAGCTTTAGGGACAGCAAATAAGTAACAGAAGTCAGATATGGCAATTACCAAGCTCCCCCCCTCTCAACTCCAGGTAATGGTCTAGTGAGTACCCCCCTGAGGGATTTAAATTACTGCCCATTATCCTTGTATCCAAGTACCTAAAAGATGTGAAAGTAGTAAAAAGCTTTTAAATACATAGCAAATAATCAAGTTTCAGATATACAAAACATAAAAGATTTACCTGGCCTGGCACAATCGTCTGTGTGAAAAGCTTATTGAGCTCCACAAGCTTGTTTGGGGTGATGTTAAACTTTAATGCTATGCTGTTTATGGTGTCCTGATTTCCAGCCTGAAGAAAGAGTTGAAGGTTAACATACCATAGCAAACACATTCAGCACACCAGTTGAACTAACCATCTGACAGACTGTTTTTCAGTCAGATTTGATGATCTCAATACACCCTCTCTGTCTAATAGCTTTCATGAAAAGCCAGTATTAATAAAAAGAAAAAACATTCTCTCAAACTATACAGAAGATAAAATAGAGACATGTTACAGATGTCCTTCTCCTTTTCTCATAAAACTTTAAAGCAGCACCACCATATTTAGAACTGGTCTGACAAGTGGGTAAAGGACATGCACTGGGAAGTTCATTACGCCTTCAGCAGTCACAGCACATCAGGCATTTGTGCTGTTCCCAGCTGGGACACTTGCCTTCCACAGTTGCTCTGCTTAATGGTGAGTGGGGTGCAGCCCCTGCTCAGGGACCTGGCCAGCTCATACAGTAACATTCTGGGCAGAGTCAGTTCTCTGAGCTGCCGCACTATGCTGCTGCCCTGCTCTGGCTTAGAGAAAGAGGTCTCACATCATCTCAGGACCAAGCATAAGCCAACCACTCAATGACCTAAGCAACACTGTGGAATGAAAATAATTTTCAGACAACAAAACCAATTGCTCTACAAAAGAGCCATGGTGCAGAAGTGAAAACAGGACTGGCAGCTGTGAGAAGAGGCAGAGGACCTGGGTTGAGCAGTGGTTCAGGACACGAGCTTAGCTCTCCTCACACAATAATATTTGGAGCAATCCCTGTTGAGAGTGGTACAAACTGCAGCCAGTATTCACTTAGTGCTTTCAGTTTTGTGCCACTGGCTCCCTCTCAAAAAGCAGACATGAACAAAGCACACACCAATACTTACAGTATATTCTATGGTACCATGGGGTTTCTGAGAAACCATTTTTTTCTCTTTCTTTTCATTGGTTTTGTTTTGATTGTCATCTAAAGAGGAAAAAAAAATTATTCCAGTAATTGACTTTCAAGGTGTTTGCCTATCAACATGTTTTGAAAGAGATCCACAGAATGTGCAAATTGCGGCTGTGAACAGGAACAAGAGGACATGTCAAAAATATCTGTTAGGCCTTAAAACGGCATTGCAAGGCAAGCAAAACTTCACCAAGTACAGCAGGTTTAGTAATCATTCAGGAACTCTGCAAGAGTAACGTACACACGATACCATATCAACACAGAACTGCTCCAATGTTTTTCTGTGTTTCCTACGCAATTCAGCTGTGGGATACAAGTACTTTGTTGTTGAGCTACTATCAAGGCTGAGGTAGAGGAACATATGCACTGATACTGCATCAGTACAACCACAATAAATACTGGTTAATCATCACTTCACCACCAGCATGTCATATTTAAAGACTATGTTAAACTCTGAAGGTAAAAGTATGCCAAGACTCCTGCAAAACATGCATGCATGCAGTACACAGTCAAGCATTGGAAAACATAAAACGTGTTCAGAAGATGTTTTCCATCAGCTGCAGTACACAAAACTCATTGCACTTGCAGAAACCCTTGCAGGACCCAAAAGACACACATTGGTATTCAGCAGTGTAAGCAGGGGAGCTCTTTCCAATTTTTACTGCAGCAGAGGGGGGTAAGATGCCAGCTGCCAAACAATCCCAGCCCCACAGGGCTCACCCTCCACACTGACAGCCCAAACCCACATACCTGGGGGGGGTGAGGGCGGCAGGCAGCCCCAGCTCCAGGAGCAGGGCCGAGGCGCAGAGAGGCCACACATGGCTGCCCCGCTTGCCCAGCCTGCTCACCTCTGGCCCCCTGAAAAGATCCTGCTGCCTCCGGCAGCGTGCTGCAGTCCTGCTGAGACAGGGAGAGGTGAGAAGGCAAGGCAGGGCTCGACCCAGCAAAGCCAGCAGCAGGGAGACACTGCCCTCCTGGGGGGACTGTTCCCGCAGTCCAAGGCAGCAGCTCCAGAAGGTCAGGGAGGAAGGGATGGGGAATGGCAGCGCAAGGCTTCTGGCTCACATTCAGGCTCTGCTGCAACCTTTGCTATTTCCAGAGAGCAAGAGGCAGATAGTAAAAAGAAGGGCGAGGACTTGCCTGCCCCACTGTAACGTGCACAAGAAGAAAGGAGGGGCTCAGGGGCATGCTGCACCTGACCCTTCTGCCAGCCCATTTCCACAGTGAGATAAACGCTGGGGGCTGCCTCAGCACCTTCCAGAGGCTACACAGTCAGAAACCATCGCCTTCAGTCGCGTCTCACAAGAGCCCTGAATATCCAGGCATTACTGCATACATACACCACCCACCACCTGACAGGGATGCAGTCGTGAGAAGTGCCACGGTCAGTGCTATAACTGATAGCAAAGACTTTTTTTTGCAACGTGGTAGAAGCATAAAGCATGCAGAGAATGAACACGCACAATTTAAGTACATATGGATAGCACACGTGGAATGAAGGACAGAGGCAGGAAGAAGAAGATGATCAGGATGATGCTGGCTTTTCCCTGATAATACAGATAACTTCCTCCTCTACAGCTTCCCACTTGGGAGTGGATGTTCCTTTCTCTCACACCTCTCTCTGCTGTAAAGTACGCTGTATTTTTCAGGTCCTCCTAATTCCATTGAGTTTGGAGATAAAAAAATACTATCCACTAAAAAGTTATAATCTGAAATACTAGAGACATTATATGCTCTAGTTCTTGACTGACAGGACCGTGGGTCTGTTTAGTAGGGTCTCCAACACAATCCTGGTGCAATACAGAGGAGTGAGCTAGATACTCATACACACACAGTTGAAAACCCAAAACTGTACAGACAAGTAACAGAGAAAAAGTTCAAAAGACAAGCTGAGTTTAGACTAAACATAATACAGTCCTCCTTTTGCCAATAAAGGTTATCAATCCCAAGTAAGCCCAACAGTTAGACATCTTGCTTTTCTTTCCCATCTATATGCAAGAACGTATGTTGTATGGCCTGTTTAACTACAGGCCAAAAGAAGCAGCCACAGTCTGTGAACCGACCTGAAACCAAAATCTGACACTTCTTGTTCAGATTCTTCCCCCCCCCCCCAATCCTACCAACAAGGGGTTCTGGACATCATCCTTACACTGAGCATAACTACTTGGCAGGCTCTGGCAATTACAAACCACATCATATCACTTTGAATAGTCAAAAGTCTTAACTAGTCTATATTTTTTAATTGTGTATACAAAAATTGAAAGTTAAAAAATTCGGACCTTCAGGGAAAAAAAAATCCAATGAAACCATAAAATCTGACAGGTACTGCTAACCCCACTTACTGCACACATAGTGAGGCCAAGGTTACAAATTATTCTCTGCATGAACGGTTACAGTGGAGGGGGTGGAAAGCCTGGCAAAGCAAGCAAACCACCACAATATATTATTTCTCCAGTTCCTTTATCCTCTCTTATTTCTCATTCAGGAAGCCAAACGTTTTCCTATGTGATCTGCAGGCAACTAGCTCTAGTAGTAGTCCCAAAGGCAACCAGAGCATGCACAGCTGTGACAGAGTCCTTGATAACCACATTTCTTTCAGACAGAACTAGATGGAAGAGCTGCACCTTTCCACAGACTTTAAAATAAAAGACACTGGCTACTTTTTGAACTTAGATTTTTGCTTAATGGTGAAGTGACTCATGGTTCTGCCTCCCAAATTTTCCTGCATTGCACATACACTGGAGATGGGATCATACAACCATGAGAACCGACTAGGTGCTAATGCAAATTTGATCACACTGCATTTTTAGGAAAAGGGCAGAGTGGGTGGACTGAACCTCTGTGATTTCAGGAAACATGTAAAATAAGAATTGTGTAAAAATAGTAAAATTAATGAAAAATGAGAAGAAGAATGACAAGTGAGAACGGGTAAGAAAATACAGTGTCTTATTGAAAACAGATAGGTCTAGAATGGAAATTTTTCTGCCCTTACTGATACGTTTATACCTAACTCAGTTTCCTAGCAGATTGTTCATTTCTCATTTTGCAATGGTATGGGAAACCTTAAAAAAGTTACCTTAGGAATAATTTAGAAAGCAACTATTGAAAGAGTGTGACAGAGTTCAATCAGTTTATCGTCCAAAAGACCTTGACATATGATAGGAGAATTACACCTTTGCAACTATGTAAATAGCTGTATAAGTAGATTGAATAGGTCAAGAAGCATCAACAGAATCCGGGGCTGCTCACATTGACATACAACGTGCAGCTGCAAGGTGACACCATCAACACCAATGTTACTGGCTAACCTGCTGCCCGCTGAAATCAGTGTGAGGTTTCACAGTGCTGACAGTGATGGCTGAACCTGCCTGGCAGTCCCCAAGGCATCAGTCAGGCTGACCCCAGTAACACTAGCAGGAATGCTGAAGTAAACAAGGGACCAAAGGACTGACCACTTCCCACGCCAGGTAAACAAACTCAGTAGCCTGGGAGAATACAGGCAATGGCATAGTCAGACCAAAAGTCCATTTTACTCATTAAACTCTGTCTTGACACACACTTAGGCAGCATGTAAATAGAGAAATCTTTCCCATGGATAATCCCCTCGGCTTCTAGAAATCATGGATTTCCCAGGGTAGAGGAGCAGCATCCACTAAACTGCCCAGTCCCTTCAAGACCTCCACACCAGTTCTATGCCAATGAACCCCACAGTACCATGCTGTGCTACATAAAGTAGTGTTTCCTTTCTTGTATTTTATGCTTGACTAATTTCACTGAGCATCCTGATTAATGTTATTTTAAGGGTGAACACAAATATTCCTTATTCACCTTCTGCACACCATTCACAGTCACAGATTTCCAGCATCTTCTTAGTTACTTCACTTTTTCAAGTTGACTAATCCTAGCATACTTTAGGCCCTTTCCTATTTCTCTCATCACACAAGCTGTTCTTCTTGTTAGCTTTTCTTCTCCTGCTATATCCTTTTCAAATGGAGGAAGGAAAACCAAACGCAGATTTTAAGATGCGAAAAACCCACTAATTTGTTCAATGACATAATGAGAGTTTCCTTAAAATTGTAAGATATTAGTCATATTTTTCCACATCGCTGAGTACATCACTGCTGTTTTAGGACATTCCAGTCCTACATCTCTAAGACAGATTTGTTAGAATAAACAAAACTATATTACTACAGTCTAGTCAAGCACCAGGACCAAGGAGCAAAAACCTGAAGCTAGCTTACAAGAATTTGAAAGGCAATAAATTCAGAGGAGAATAGTTATCACTTGGAGTAATCTAATCAGAGTACTGATAAGAAATTAAACAAACAAGGCTTCCTGGGGTAGTTCCCTTATCACTGAATGAGGTCTGATACCAATTATCTTGAGAGAGAATGAGAGAGAGAGAGAGAGAGAACAATAAGTATCACTTAAATCTTACTAGAGAGAGACAGAGTGCTCAAGAATATGAAAGTCCTGCTTGGACTGGTAGAGGACGGAGGAGAAAGACAAATCATTTTATCTGGACTTTTTTTTCCATTTCTACTTTCTAGACTAACATTTATTAACTTTCAGCAATGCTGTTATGTGCAGAGTTGTGTCTCTACAAGCACCTTTCTGGTTCTCCTCATGGCTCTCAAAGTGAGCTGAACAGTGTTCACATTAAAATTACTAAAGAGTTTTTTTCTGATCCTGTAAAGTGTGGGTGAACCCCAACACCACAGGGGCCAGATCCCTGTTTTGGGAGACCCTCCACACACTCTGACACCCCAACACTTCCCAGAGGCCACAGCAACCTTCTAGGTAGAGACATTATCCCAGCCCCATTCCCTCCCATAGCCAGCTGCAGTGGCAGCAGCTGCGGTGCACATCCATAAAAAGATTTTTAGGCATCTGATTAGACCTACCGTCCTGAGGAAAACACAGCAAGTTAGACAGAAACATTCCCTGCTCACACTTGGGTAGTGCACCGCTACCCTGTTAAAAGGGAAGGAAAAACAAAACAAAAACCACAAAACCAGACAAAAAGCCCATAATATCCCACCATCTTAGGCGTCTGTTTTTCTGTTCTGCTTGCCACTTTTCCCACACCCTCCTGCCAAGCCCTCACCTCCACTTCTGCACATTTTTCCTCTACTGAATCATGTTATGATTTGGCTTCCACCTTCTCTACGGCTGAAGTCACCTGAATCAAAAAGGCAAATATCACCCATCATGACCACACTTGTGCTCCTTCATTAGTAAAACTTCTCCTGCCATAGGAGAATAGCAAATACAAAACCAGGCACATGATTCTGAAATATCTACACCTTGAATAACTTTTCTCTGTGCTTGATAAAAAGTGATGGTGATTCGCCACTTGTTATTTTTCAAGCAAGTCTTTCAAACGAATAGATATCACCAGAAAATATAGGGCCCCAACCAAAACTGATTTAAAAAAAGGTACTCCTCTGTTATAAATTGAGAAGGTATTTTAAGACACATTTAAGTAATAATTTGGCTACTGATATTCATGCAATATTCATACACTGCAGCTTCTGAATGAAAAACTGCAAATATTTTCAAGGAACTTAAAATCCCTCTTTATTTACTGCTTCCTCCTGAAAATGTGGCTTTAACTCCTTTGCAGAGGCACAAAGGGATGATAAATGTTACATGTTTAAGAGTTTACTACCACCTGAACGTGCTGCACTAAAACATGAAGCAACCCTTTCCCACCACCGTCAAAGCAACAGAGAACATACTACCATCCTCCTCCACACAGCCATGCTCAGGCCTGGAGAACAGACAGCACCAGCACCTGGGCAATGGGGTATTTTGGGGCAATGGGACAGGCAGTGGAGCCTGCACACGCAGAAAGTCCTCCAGTTGAGTGAGGGTGAAGGGCCTCCCTGCAGCAGGGTTCCTCCCACCAGGAGCCTTGCAAGGAGACATTGTCCAGGGCAGCATCACTGCTATCTTTTTGCTGGTACTTGAAAAAAGAGGACACAGAGCAAGAGACACAAGCCCTGCAGGGACAGTGCAGGGGGGATGAGCGCTTACTAAGAGTGCCAAGCTCCAGGCAGCTAAGCAGCTCTCGTGTTTAAGATGGCAAGATGTGTGCCGCTGCACTCAGTTTCCTTTGTGAAGATCTGCTTGAAAAGTGAGAGAAGGAAAGATCTAGTTTAAAAGGTTGCTGAGGTCTTAGAAAAGGTGAAAAAAAGCCCCCACAGAAAAACCTCACCACTCAGTTTCAGAGGGAGGTAGTTCATACACTCCAACAGTTAAGAGACACAGGAAGGATTCAGATCAATTGATAATCTCATATCAGACAGAAAACAGATGTACTTCTGCAAGTAGAGACCAGTACTTAAGAAATAGGTCACAGTGATGTTTGCCAAAGTGCATCAAGCCTGTAGAGAAAGCCATTCTAGATGTACGTGCCGCGCTGACAGAAACTACACTATCAATCCTCTGCTAACAGGGGATGCTGATGGCAAGGACAGCCTCTGCTTCCAGCTCCTGTAAAACTTACCCTGGGAAAAGGCGGATGAGTGACTCCCAGGGAGCTATCTCCCACCTTTCTCCAGGTTCAAGGCAGCCTGCCTGCAATGTGAATATCTGGAGTCATGGAGAAGAAGGAATGAGAGAACATGAAGACTGGGGGGGGGGGCAGTGAGGGGCCCTTGTACACAGAAATAGGCAAGACAAGGCTATTGTGAGAGGTAACAGGTTTCTGATAGAGCAGGGAATAGGTGGAAAAATCAGAAGGGTCTTTGGGACCATGAACATGCTTTTCAGGCCTGTCAAGGGTCAGACTTTGCTGCTGAATAGGAACAAGTTAAGATAATGTATCAGCTGGACAGGAGAATAGCTCCCAGCTGCAATGATTGTATCTGTCTTTCTTTGCCCTTAAGTAAACTGGTTACATAGGCTTTTCTTTTGTGCTGGGAAAATGTCCTACACAGTGCAAATGTTGTGTGTCTTAAGCCTCCCTGGGATAGACAGGGTGCATGAGCAAACATCATTTTCAGCTGTCTGTGGATAAAAACAAAGATTACATTCCCTTTGGGGTTTGAGGCAGAACTGTAACACGTACCAAGACTGTTTCTAAACAGGTGGTTAGATTTCAAGAAATAATTTTGTACATCCCCAGGCAATGTAATATACAGAAATGTAATTACCCTAAACAGCTCTCCAAAGGAGAGAGTGGTTCATGTTTCAAGATACAAAAGGAAAACAGGTAAAGATAAAACAATTTCATTTCTGCTAGTCACATTTTGGGGAACAGTTTATACCATTTTTAAAACAAGTCCCTGTGATGCAACTGGAATGCTTCTGTAAGCAAAGTTTTTGCAGACACAACTGAACATCTCCTTTCTCAAGGGTGAAATACACATTAAGACTGAGCAAAAAAACAACAGTTGTTAATTGTATTATTAAACCATACGGTGCTTTGCTCTTGGAGATGTAATGATGTTGAGATACTAATCACTGTTTCATTTTTGGTAGGATTTGCATAAGTGCCTGGGTCAGGTTTTCCAAGAGCAACCTGCATCCCTCCTGCAGATTTTACACTAGAGCATTCTGAAGTTTTATTCCTTAATTTATTGGAATTGACAGTTCACACTGCCATACTGTAATACTAGAAAGTGTTTGTCAAAACACAGGTAAAGAGTATTGTCAAAATCAAAAGGGACTTCTCAGATGCCTTTAGTTCAACACAAGCTGTACATCTGTAGACCTCTGTGACTTGTTCATGACTGTACAATGGCAACTGGGCAGAGAACTTCACTGCAGAGGTAGTCTTACTTCATATTATAAAACAGGTTAGTATTTTTAAATTTGTAGGAGATATATTGTTCCCAAATTTCAAGGCAGCTATACAAATGAAAAGCAGAAATAAAAGTGGTACAGGAATTAAAAATCTGAACTACGTAAAGTAATTTTCCTTACACAAAAGCAGATTACTTTGGAGAACGGGGGGGGGGGGGAGGGGAAGGTGAACAGCTCTTAAATTAGAAGGTACTTAGAGCATATTAAATAACTAAAAGTAATCGTACAACACTTTGAGCTCAAAAGCAGAATCAATACTGCTTACATAGGCAAAAGCAGGATTAACTAAACTCTAAACTCCCCCATATGCAAATACTTGAAAGAAAATGAAAGAATCATTTGATTTGTGTTGAGGGAACGCAATCGAAACAAAACCCACACAGCTGCTCAGTTGACTTCAGTGAAAGTACAGTGGCCTAGAAAATCAGTTCAGTAGCTTACTTTCAAACATAGCTTACTTTTAAGCATGGTTTACCAAGTTTCAAAATATTTATAAAGTTAAATCACAAAGAAGTGTACAGCTTTTGTGCTCTGGGTTCCTTCAATCTCACATTATTCAGCAGTGACAGTGACACCCAATTCATCTTCAGGACAGACACAGGGGTATGGTTTCATAAGCCAAATTAACAGCTCCTAAGAAAAGGAGCTGTTCTCTCCTTGCAGCTCCTTCTACCTTGGACTCTGGCTCTCATCTGATCCCACAGAGACTACTCAACGGACTAAAATAATAAATTATCTCAATTTTTTCCATTGTTGGTCTAGTCATTTGACTCGTCTTACCTTTTACCTTGTGGACAGATAAATACCAGTGCCAGTTGGGGAGGGACGGGGGGGGGGGGGGGTTAGGTAGGGGAGATGTAGTTCCGAGCAGGGAGAGGAAGCACAAGACATCCCCATCCAGCGGCAGCAAGGTGTTAATTCACATTGTGGAACATCAAGCTCTTCATAGCACTCATCTGTACTTTGAAACTATTGCCTAAGAAAACTATAGCAACCAGACATACGGACGTAGTTTAAATCTAGCCTGGGCCACTTTAAGGAATAAATTTTTAAAAGGAAATGCTTTTAGACGTATGAAACTTATTTTATTGCAAGGGACAACCAGAGAGATTCAGACAGCGTAAAATCAGTGTTAGCAACAAATAAGTTGGTTGACTTATTTGAGACTAAGCAAGGAGGAATAACAGCTCTAAGAGGGAAGAAAGCCCTCATTAGTTTTAAAGTGAAGCTTGACCAGTTTAGTCCATATAAGGAATTATGCGATAATTACTATCTCTAAAGAATTATACGATTGTTACTGTAGCAGAGAACAAGATCCAAGACACAAGCAGCTCCTATGGTACCATGAATAAAACAACAATATAGGCATCATGGAATTATATGTCCCAATAGCAGAGTTAATCTTGCTCCTATTACCTTTTCATACATTTTATAGAGTGCTCTTTGTCACGCATCACATTCATATGTGATGTTTTAACCTGAGCAATACTATTTCAAAATGCAACAGTGTACAATTTGGATCTATCCACGTTATTGTATAAAAACAAGTTTTCAGTTCCTCACTTCTGGGCAGCTCAATTTTTTGAATTGTGCTTTAAACCAGTAAATTTTTTCCTAGCTTTAGTTTCTGCTCATCCTACACTAATCTGTTAACTCTCACCCCATCCCAACCTGCCTAATCTTCCCAGGGCAAGAAGGCATTTAATCAAGCTTGCAGTCAGCACTGAGAATGACAGAGGGAAGAGGGGGACAGGGCAGGGAGAAAATGAGGGGATGGGAATAAGGAAGGATAGGAGTGCCTGAAAAAGCCAGCCTCATGACAGCTGAAGCAGTTGGGTGGTAGATTCAGGTACTAACACTATTCTTTCCTTCAGAAAATTACAATTGTTTTCTCTCCTCATTATCAGTCCTATGTTTAATACATTTTATCGCAGTTCTTTTTCTGAAGGTTGTCTTTAGTTCCCACTTATGCTGTCTGGTCATAGGTTAAAAATATAGACAAAAATCACAAATAATCTAAAGATACGGAACACATGCTCTATTTTCATGTACACAGATGACATCAGCATCTGAAGTGTTGCTGACAGACATCATTATTCTCAGGAGCTATAGAAAAGAGCAACTCAGTTTATAGGCACTACTGATCCCAAGCAGGTCCTGATAAGTGGCATCATAGACATCACAACAGACTGATGAGACACAAGAAAATGTCTGTGTGAAAAGCTGGGAGGCAATCTGGCCTAACTTTGTATTATTATTTGAATGCAGGTGAAAGGAGTTGTGCCTTTTAGAGCATTTAGGTTAATTTCCAACAGTGTATTTCAAGCACAATATGGGAGCTTGTCGAAGAAGATAAATTAAAAGCCTGCCTTGAGGATACCAGGCTTGAGTTATGCAGACTCCCTCACACCTCTAGAGACCAAAAGATTTGCAATATGATTTCAAATGCATTATCTCCTACTCCTTATGTACTTATGAATATTCCTGCCTTAAAGAGATAAAAATCTCACAAATGAGAGAATATTCTGCCTCTACCCTTGGGCAGAAATACCCAGAGAGCTACCGGGAGTCACTGAGCAGGGGAGAGAGACTACAGCAGTGATGTACTTGGGTGCTGCAGAGGACTGCTCTGCAGGCACTCAGGGCATGGGTCCTGGAAACCTGGGTGGGGGAAGGGGGAAAAGATCTAGTTTGCCTGGTCGACAGCCCTCCCAGGAAACATTGAAGAGAAAAACCTGTAAGCCCTTTCCCCCAGGACAAGATACACCACCAAAATCATCTCTAATGAGCTGCACATCCCCTGCAGGAACTCAGAGTAACTTCACAGGGCAGCTGTGCTCAGCAAGTGCAAGACCCAACAGGCAGCTGGCACGACCTGGGAAAGTTCAGACTACCCTAAACACAATGAACCAGGGGACCCTGGACGTGAAGGAACTGCTGACCACGCGGACATATTTCCCATCATTATCCCCTGCAGAAACATGACAGCTCTCTTCATTAATTCTCCCAACACACTTCCCTTTCACCTGCCACAGCCTCACCATGTGCTATGTGACCAAGTGCTCCAAAGCTTTCCTCCCTTCCTCCAGGGGCCACTTTTCAGAAATGTTAAGTGCATCTGCACTTAAATATATAATTACGAGTGTAAGTACTCACTCTTCCTGAAAATTCAGGCCCTGGGACAACAGACAGCCCTTGGAAATGAATCTGGTTCTTTCAGCAGTTTTAGCTGACCAAACACCAGTCATTCCCTAGTCTGACCTTTGGGGAACAGATCACAAGTCATCACTATCTTAAATCTTACTTTCAGCAACAGCTATAGTAGAATAAAACTTTTAGAAAATATCAAATCTTAGTATTTTTTCCTCTGTCACAGAAATTCCACTGTAACCCTTTTAATTTTCTGCCTCAATAATTACTGCCACTGTTAAAAAGGTATCACTGTTTCCTAATCTCCACTTGTTTCTCTCCATGTCCTAGCCTGCTCAGCCTGCCAAAACTCTTTGCTGGGATATTTCAATTACTTACACAAGTAATTTAGGACAAGGCTCTGGGTTTTTTTACCCTCAAGGACAGTTATGACAACTTCCTCTAGTCCCCAGAAATTTGCTTCCTCCCTGAGCTGTGCTAAACAAAGCTCACAGTAAATCAAGTTGGAAAATCTGAGTTAGAAGCAAAAACATCCCCTACCCTAACGTCCTGGGTCCCAGAGGTTCAGAGAAGAATAACAAGGACAAGCAAAGGCATGAAACAGCTTACATGTAAAGAATGCTGAAATTCTTCAGCCTGGAAATGAAATTATGGAAGAGGGGTGTTTTATAGAGAGAGAAGTACAAAAAAAAAAATTCATAGGAGATTATTTGAGATGGTGAGGAGGGACTGACTGTTCAGTTTCTTCTACAAGAACCAGTGGCCACCAAACAAAGCCAGCGGAAGCAAGACTGCTCTTCATGCAGACTTAAAACCAGCTCAGTCTTCTGTCTTAACTGTAGGTTTTGAGGCAACTTGTCATGTGTTGATAGGCAATACCTGTGGATTACATACAAAACACCAAGTTTCACTTATTTGTCTTTTAGTTAGTTTTACAACAAACAGGAGCTTATCCGTCAGGATGATAATTAGAAGAGGATTCCACACATGGGGAGCTCAAGCAGAGTGGAGACATTTCCACCGAAATTTGCAGAAGTGCTGGCAGCATTATTTCTAGTACTTATTGCTCAGATCAAATTCTCCTGCCTGGAGACAAGGCACCCCTGCTGTGTGCGACAGTTTCTAGTAAACACCAATTAACAACCCAGCTTAAATATAACCTGGTGGCCTTAACACTGATCCACTGGGATTCAAGATTATTTGTTCTTATTCCAAAACAAGTGATCTGAAACTGGAGAATAGAATCATAGAATGGTTTGGGTTGGAAAGGACCTTAGAGATCATCTTGTTCCAACCCCCCTGCCATGGGCAGGGACACCCTCCACTAGCCCAGGTTGCTCAAAGCCCAATCCAGCCTGGCCCTGAACATCTCCAGGGATGGGGCATCCACAGCTTCCCTGAGAAACCTCTTCCAGTGTCTCACCACCCTCACATTAAAGAATTTCTTCCTAATATCTAGTCCAAATCTGCACTCTTTCAGTTTAATTCCATTACCCCTCATCCTGTAACTGCATGCTCTTGTAAAAAGTCCCTCCCCAGCTTTCCTGTAGGTGTCCTTCTGGTACTGAAAGGCTATAAGGTCCCCCCAGAGCCTTCAGTCAGGCTGAACCCCAACTCTCTCAGCCTGTCCTCGTATGGGAGGTGTTCCAGCCGTCTGATCATCTTTGTGGCCCTCCTCTGGACCTGCTCCAACAGCTCGACATCCTTCTTGAGTGGGAGGGCCCAGACCTGGATGCAGTACTCCAGGTGGGGCCTCAGGAGAGCAGGGTAGAGGGGGAGAATCACCTCCCTCAACCTACTAGCCATGCTTCTCTTGATGCGGCCCAGGATCTGGTTGGCCTTATGGATGCCTTTCCACCATTCATCCACCTCATTCTTTCACCTCCCACTTGCTTGCTGCAGAAACTGAACACCATACAGTGAATGAGAAAGGATGGCTTTATGATTAGAGAGAAGAACAATACACTAGTCAACTGGATTTTATTTTGCTGATAAAAGTAATTGTGTGATGTGTGACAAATCACCTAAACCGATCTTTTCTTTATGATGCCTTCTCTAATGGAGACCAATTCCTCACATATGACAACTGCTTACATTTTCAAGCAAAATCAGTGGAATCGGGGAATATTCTGCACATCTGTTAGAAAGGCACATTGTATCGTGCTGGAATAAATAAATGCATGAAATTCAGGGTGCTGTGCTTGAACCTAATTTACACCACTTCTACACTGCCTACTTTCAGGTGGTCACATTTTTTACTGTTTCAGCATCTTCAGTGGCAAAACACAAACATGATTGTCATCCAGTTTAGCAACTTCTGACAGGAATTCTGGCTTACTAATCTCACAGGAGTCCACCTACCAGTTCTATCCCAGAGATGTGCCTCCTCCCATAGAGCCAATAAACTGATGCTTTCAGGCTGTTACAGTTCCACTGCTGGATTCCTACAACTTCCCTGACATTTGTGAAAGTGTTTTAGAGCCCATGACACATGGGTAATAAAAGCAGGACAGTGAGAGAGAGTGAAAAATAGGAAAAAAATTAAAAAAATCAAAGTTTATCAAGTCAACATCTTCCAACCAAAACAGGTTTCCCACAGAAAGTGTGTCTCAACCAAAGAGCCAAGCTGTAGAAGTAGGCCGACTAAGTTATCCAAGAAGAAGGACAGAGCATCTTGGGCACTGGGTATAGTGGCCAGTGTGCCTATGCAGCCATTACACTGTACCAGATAGACACATCCTTGTAAATCTGAAAGCAGATTGCTGCAACAACAACAGCAGAAAGAGTAAGACGAAGTTAAGAAGCCAATTACTACATAAGCCAAGAGATGAGGCAAAAACAAGAATGGAGTGTTATTTCCATTGGTCCTCAGGAAAGAATAAGCAGCAGTATCAGCACCTCTGTTGTTTTAAGGCAAGAAAATAAGCACTATATCTGCAAAGCAATGTCTTAGAGAATGAGATTTGGAGACTGGTGCAAATCATTCCAGAATTATAGAGCCACTGAAGAACAATACAAGTGTTAACAGAAAAGGAAAATGAGGCTACGCTGCAGAAACCTTCTGGCAGTGGGACCTGTTCAGTCATTTAGCAGTACCTCAAGAGAAATGATCAATACCTCATACAACTAGATTATTTCTAACAGTGCCACCACAACGCTAGCAGTTATACTGTATGGAACAGTCCTGGTCAGGTAGAGGGATGCTGGAGGAGCACTTTCTTGAGGATGCCTCCTCCTCCTCAGCTCGGCAATGCCACCAGCCGGCTGCAGGCATTAACATGACATGGCACTTGCATACCAGGCAAGGAGCTTCTCCTCCATCGCTGCCCTTCCACCTTCTTCAAATAAGAAAAGTCTTCTAACCACTCTTTTCTACAAAGTGTGGCAAGGAGCACCACCACCTCCAGTTCTCTGCGGCCTTCAGAAACTGTGTTAGTCTTTCCACCAGAGAAGAGGGATTTACCAAGTCAACAAAATCCTTCTGACAGAGTTATCGGCCCTGGCATAAATCTATTGAAAGACATGACATTCAAAGTGAAAGAGTAAGGATGTCACTGTCAGCTTTAAAAATTCATAAAGGCAAATGCATTCACAAACTTCTAATGAAGGGACATGGTGTGAGAGGAACAAATTATAGTCAGATGTGATGCTCCTTCTCCGATCTCTTAGAACAATAAATAAAGAAGGATTTACAGTCCTGTAAAATATGAAAGGGAGATTATTCAGGGGACAAGGGTCTTCATTCTGTTAAACTGACAGACCCAACCCTTCTAGGCTCAAAGCATCTTATGACAAAACCACCATTAACCCACAAAATAAAGCATGTATGCATCCTCATGTCAACACAGATAAGAACATGGAAGACTCTTGCTACATCTAATGCATTTTTCTTTTGACTAGGAAAACTAAGCATTTTGGCAAAGTGAAGAAAGCATTTAGAAGAAGAATAAGTAATTTCTATATTAGATTTTATGAAGTTTTAGATGTTAAATCAAAGCTGGGTAATTGGGAAGAAACAACCATCAAACAAAACCTCCAAGCCCTTGTGCAAACATACCTAGAAAAATGGTTAACTGTCAGTAAGAGAGGAAGACTGTTTTAGTCAGAGCGCCTCAGAAACATCAATAAAGGGATAACTCAGAGAGGAAAAAAAGAAATCACATGATAGAAAAAAAAAATTGAGGCATATGCATCCATAGTGTTAAATAATGAAGACAGATACATATGCATGGATAATTCCTCTCAGTCAGTTTCATATGAAAGCATATCAACAACTAAAAAAATAAAGTCTTTACAGATTTCGCAGTACCTTCCCAGCACTGCAGCTAACACATCTTCCAGCAGGGAACTGCTGAATGAACACCTTCTGGCACAACTCAGCTCAGTGAGATGGATGGTTTTGTCCTCTGCTACATGCAGGTAAAGGTTAATTATTTAAACAAGTCCAGTTCGTACAGGCTGCTACAGGTATAGGGAGAGCTCTCAGAAACTGCTTGGGATGTTAGTGAAGGTGGTAGCTTTCAGGAGAGCATCAGTAACAAACGGCTAAGCAGGTAACCAGTGCCAGCTACAGCTGCAGTGGAGGAAGGCAGGTGTAAGACACACAGAGTAATACTAGGCAACTAACAATTCCACTGAAAGGACTTCATTTTGAGAGCTGCATAGCAAATGTGGAGCTACTGCACTTGTTCCATAATCAACTGTTTTCTATCTGTCTTTAAACTTTCACTTCCACAATTTTGAGGCTCCAGTTGGGTAAGTCTTTATTTAGAAACAACCAAAAGCAGGCATTTAAACAACAAAGGGGTTTTGCTCTCTATGGATTTTGTCAGTCACGTCTGTACTCAGCTCAACAGCAGCATTAAATTATTGTATTTCTCAACAAAAATTCTGCATTTCTGCAGAACCCAGAGGCTTTACACACCCACGACAGCCAGTAGCATTTCAAGTCAGCCCCGCAACAATGCCAGTTCACATGAAACAAGGGAACACTTATGAAACAAACATTAGTAAAACTTGAGTTTGTAGTGACTGTTGGATCACAAGCCAGACAAGCTGGAGAGCTTTATGTTCTCCCTTGCCAGCCCTGCTGCACTCTTCAGTGAGAGAGAGGGATGCCCTCATCCCCCTTCTTCCCCATCTCACCACTGCAAGTGGTAACTGTCAAAGTGTTTTTCACAAAACTACTGAAACAAAAATCAGCTACCTCACAAACCCCCGAATTCCTCTAGGTACAAACCAACAATAAATTGCTGCTTTTAGCAGAAACACTTTTCTAGGAATGCAACAGAAGTCTGCATTTTGGTGTGTTTGGTTGTTTGTTTTTTTTTTTTTAATTAGCATAACCAACCAAAACAGAAAGAGTTCACAGGTTCATTCATTAACTATTTTCCAGTTTTTCTTCTACAGATTCTACTTCAAGAACAGCGTGATCAGAACTTCAGACAAAGAGAAGCAAGTTTTCTTTTAGTTTCTAGAACCTGCCAAAAATTACAGACTGATCAATAAATCATTGTAAACTCTTGAGCTTGCCAGGAAACCTTAATCCAAAATTCATCTTCTTTTTGGTAAGGCCTGTGTTGCCTCATAAAAGACAGTCTTCAGGTGTGGACTAGTCTGCATGCCCCAGTCAACACATAACAATATTTTTACAGAGGATTCATTTATTTTCTCCTAAAGAAGATTCCTCCTTAGGAGTCAGCCATTCACGGACACACTGTCTGAGCAGGAACAAAGTCTGCTTTGAGGATAGCTACAATTTTCTGTTCCCTTCCTTCTCTTTAAAAAAAAGGATTCCTTACAAGATGGAACGAGAGTTCTTTTAATCTAAGAGTTCATTCCTACAAAAAAATCACGAGAGAATCTGGAAAGAGAAGTATGTAATAAATAATATCTAAAATTACTTAGAGTATATAACAAATTAGAATCCAGAACTGCAAACAGATGTGTATATGACTCATCTCACATATAGTTATGCACAAACTGATTTTTTTTAATTACTTGCAAGAATAAATCTAAATAAGATATTTATGATTAACTGAGATATGAATACAGTTGGGGGAGTGAGGGGCAAACAAGCTTTCCAGCACAGAAGCCCTGGGATATCTTGTTTAAAAATATATAGTCAATTTACTTACCTGTTTATGCTTCAACAGACAAAATTAATATTAAGACCGAAGTTTTAAACAGTATACAGAAATTTATGAAAGAAATAACCCCACCAAAAAACCAAATGAACCCCAATGCCATAAAACATTGAAGACAAATCTTAAAAAAATATTAAAATAAAATGCAATAATAAACTTAACTCTTGCCTATAACAACACTGAGTTTTAGAACTGAGAAGCAAGGAATACATTTTTTTTTGAGAACTGCAAGGTTAAAGTTAGAAGTAGATGATATTCAGAACTACATAATTTTGTTTGTTTTTAAAGGAAGGATATCCCAAGTCAATTATCCTTTTAAAGAAGACCTACAGAATATAAGAAAAGTACATTAGCAAGCTATCAAAACAAACATATTTCAAAATACTATATAGCGCTCACATAACTCACCAGTACTATAGTATCTTTTAAGTTCTGTGCGCCTGATGTCTTTTAGTTGATTGTATTTTTTCTTTTTCTTTTCTTTGTCTGGAGCAGTTTCCTTTTCCCCAGCAAATTTACAGTTATCTTCAGAGGAACTGATTTGCTCCAAAATAACTTTACTTTCATCATCTTTCTCAGAAGGTGTTTTGGAAACAAGAGATCCAAGGGAATTGGCAGAGACCGTCTCAGTGTTTTGTTTGGCTTGCCTCTTCTTTTTCAAACTATGCATAAAGAAAAAGCCCACAACATTAAAATGTAGTCAACCTCTACAAACAAGTTAATTCAGTTGCTAACTTGATTTTTTTAAATTAATTTAACATCAGAATTCCTTACAAATCAGTAGAAACTAAACACTGCATCAGTAATCTGGTAACTAAGATTATCCTACAGAATACTCTACAATCATATCATCATCTCAAGACTATCTTCTCAAGAATAACAAAAAGGTTATAAAGTTTTTACTGTTGTTTACCGAGGAGGAGAAACAAGGAAAAAGAAAAACAACATCCAAAAGTTGTTTTGTTTTAAACCACCATCCATCTAAACATAGAAGCAAGCTAACATAACAATTTCACAGTCAACTGCTCCTGCTTTGTAAAGCTACTTGTTTTGATATAAACTTGTTATTTTCTTTCCCTTTTGTCCAAGGTTACCTCCCAGGGGCAACCCATGCTACTCCACGTCTGTTCTTGCACAACCCACACCACCTGGAGCTCCAAGTGTCACCCAGCAGCTCCTTCCACAACGTGACCTATGTGGCCACAAACTGCTTTTGCAGGAATATTTTCCAGCTGCTATAGCTCTTCTGAGAAGAATCTTAACGAGCTGCCTACAAATCTTGCAACTTATCACTATAGCAACAAAAGTATTTTCTTTTTAGAAGACTCCTTAAAGCATGCCTCAAGTGAGAAAGATGCTTCAGGAATCCTAACAACGAATTTTCTCCTAAATCACCACAGACTTTGCTTTGCGATAGCAAAGGCTGACTTTATGGGCTGAGGGTCAGCATCACTAAAATAGTCTTCTGTTAAGAACCACTGATCCACACCACAAAAAAAGAAAAACTAATCTATCTAATGGTCCTCTCTAGTACATTAACTTCTTAGTTACAAGGTACCTAAGGGAGGGAGCAGTATATCAATCTTGTTGACAATAAAAACTTTGTCATGTGCACAGGAAAAATTATGCATAGAAAATAAAGACAACCAACCAATGAGTCACCACAAATGGGAAAAGGCTACATGATCTCACAGCAGTAGTTTACGTAAAGTGAAACTTAATACATTAAGGCAGGAATTTCAGAGATTCTTCCTACCACCTCTTATATTTATATGCTATCAATATATTTTTTCAGTCTACAACATAAAAATAAATACACAGAGCATTTGAGAATTATACTAAGACATTCCAGGCTACATAACTTTTTTTTTTCCAATTAAACATTAAAACCAGTTGCCAAGTTTAGAATAATCCAGCTTGAGGCCTCTGAGAAGGGTCAGTTTCTCAGACCACATGTGACCAACACTTTCCAGTAAAACATTTCAAAAGATTGTCTTGCAAAAGCTGTGTCTATCACACATGTACATACACATATTTCTTAAATGCTTCCCAAAATATGATAGCAGAAGATTCACATTCTGCAGCAAACTCAGTGAGGAAGCTGTGGCTCCCCATTCATTCAAATCCACTGATTTGTAAGACAACTAGCAGTAGTTCATACTCTGCACAGAGAGAGAGATCTAGTGTATGTGAAACTTTACATATCAGATCCTGACTACATATGAAGACAACATACAGGGATTTATAAAAATGAACAGATGAAGTGTCTTGTTTAGACTAATAAATTTCCTTTGCATAGGCACAGTTCTGAACAAAAGGCTGCTGTAGCAAGCACAAAACATTACAGTCACACTGCATATACAACGTCTACCTTTAGCCCTGGTAGAAATCTTCTCAAAGCGGCCCTCTACACTGAAATGGCATATCCTTACCATGATAGTACTTTATTCCAGACTTGTAAATGAGACACATCCCTGACTTTTTACTCTAGTGACTCAATGACCTTCCTGTATGTGTGCACATCACAGAGTTCCCTGTTTCAGTGGATGAGAACTGGCAAGCACCCACTGGCAGCCCATTTCTACTCACACTGCATCAGACTTCTGTCTTCACATTCCTCATCTATGTGTTTTGATCACAAACTCTGTTAAGTAAGCTTTCTGCAGTATAAATGTATTCTCTCAAAACATCAAAAAAACCACTAATGGAAACACAGAACTCCTTTTTGGAGGTGAAAAAAAACAGAAGAAAAAAACATCTCTAGAGGTCAACAGTCCTAGTGACAATACTAACAGCTTCTGTCAGTACTTTCCTTAAAACACAGTAATTTGAACTAGAGTTTTCAAAGTTGCCCCAGGCAACTTTAAGAATTAAGAGCTAAACCGGAACTGGTCCATTAGTGACAGAAAAGAGGAAAGAAGAAATGCCTGTCTGAACTGACTGCAGTGTAACTGACTTATGCTTCTCGCCACAGTGTTTAATCTCCCCCAATTCCCACATACTACAGCACACTGAGAGCTC
Organism: Syrrhaptes paradoxus; assembly: GCA_013400615.1. Classification (NCBI taxonomy): domain Eukaryota; kingdom Metazoa; phylum Chordata; class Aves; order Pterocliformes; family Pteroclidae; genus Syrrhaptes; species Syrrhaptes paradoxus. The sequence continues at coordinate 88,703 of VZTO01012090.1, forward strand.
ATCACACAATCTACAGCATCCCCAGCACACAGCTGCTGCTGCAAATGGACAGTGTCACAGGCTCTTTTCAGGTAAGAGAGATTAAGAATCTGGACACTCCATAACTTCTGCTCCATCCTCATGGCAGGCAACAGATTTTCAGACAGTGCCAAGCCTAGTCCTCCTGCCCACCACTCTGTTTCAAGGCAATGACCATCTAACTCTCAAAGTGGCAACCTTGGCATAGAAAAAAATACCAGATGAGGATTGAGTACACACGACGTTCATCACAGGACTTGGAGTTACTGCAACTCTGCCTTAGGGTTACGATCTCTTCTCAGAAGATGCTGCTTTTAGAGGTCTCCAAAGCCTGGCCAAAATTACACCAAACCGTCCACTTCACACACTCTTGAAAGATCTTGACTATAATATCCCAAGAAACCAAAAAAAGTCTTCATCAGCATTTAAAACCATAACAGCAGCTTCAAATTTACTATTATTTTTGACATTATGTGCCCCCTCTTAGTAAAGCAAATACAAAGTCCTGTATACACACAAGACACTTCATTAACACATGCTGGTTCAGCGCAGCAAAGACTGGGCTGTGAAGAGCACAGCTGGAGGGTTTACTTCAGATTAAACAAAACTCCTTCCCCTTGAGACATCCCCTTCAGACTCCACTCACCTTTCTCTCACACTGACCTGCACATCCCAGCAAGGCAGACTGGGCACCCAGACAAGCTGCCAGCCCCTTTCCTGCTCAGATTTCAAACCTATCACCTCCTGAATAAGTTGGAGGCGGAAGGTCCCATCTGCTCTCCTCTCACCTCTCAGGTATCTCCTACCCTTCACAGCAAGAGCTGCCATGGCACATGGATTTAGGAACACCATTTGACAAATTATTTCCTTTTTCTGATTTCAAGTGGTTTTGTTCAGTTTTAGAGGGGATTTCTCTGAATACAATCAACATTCAGTTTTGTCCTAATGATTATGAAAGCAAAAAGGAACTGAAGGGTGGATAAATAAACAAACAAATATAATTCCCCTCAGTTGACCAGTGTCGGGTTTTGCAATTAAATCAGCCTTTCAGATAAAAAATAATTGCATCTTTTCCCGTGAATGTGTAAAGTGTTACCACTATCAAAGTCAATGGATACATTGTGTTTCACTAGGAAAGTTGGTGGTGGAAAGGAAGAAGGAGAGTGAAAAAGGTAGGGCAGGAGAAACAAACAGCTTATCTGCAAAAACACTCCAGTTTCTGAAGTAAGAGTCTTTGACACATGTAATTTAATTTAGACACCAGATAATGTTTTTCAAGCTAATTCATTTTGACAGGCAAAACATTTCTTCTGAATTTACATAGAGGCATCTTTTTATAGCTCCTCAGAGTATTTTCTGACCAAGAACTAGTAAGTCATTTTCTAAGTCTGTCCAATACAAAGTTTCTCAGAGGAAGTTATCTGACTGTTACTGTGCACAGCGGATGGCAGGGGAGGCTTTTCCACTGAGTCCCATGAGAATCAGAGTAACTGGTTCTTAATGGGCACTGTGTGCTGGCTGCAGAGATCTTTTAGGTATCTACCCTGCAGAAGGAACTGGGAGCAGAACCTTTCTGCAACACAACGGCCATTCTCATACCATTTAGTAAAGACTAACGACCTAAAATGGACATAATCTCAGAGTAGGCAGGAAAACATACAAGGTTAGAAGTGCTCGCTTACATTAATCTGCAACTGACTGCTTAGTAGCTTGGGCACTGACTTACAGGAAGAGCTAGGGAAGATTTCAAGAAATGGCCTACTTCATCTTCCAGACACAAGTCTATTTGACTACCTATAAAAGGCAAACAAATCTGCATTTCTAGAATAAAATAGCCTGAATTGCCCATTACACTAAGAAGGCTGGTGGTTAATGTAAAAAGAAAACTGATCAGAGAACAGAGGAGTGAAGTTATCTGCACAACTTTCACTAGAAGACTACAGCCAACTAGGAAACCCATGCAACTCTGACTCTGAGACAATAAAGAAATGGAAATCTGACAACTTTTTTTTTTTTCTAGAAAACTCACTTGGTTTTGGTTAACACTTATTCAACAGATACACCCAACATACAATTGCATAGGACCTCATGTGATATGTAATAATTAATCACAAACAAAGACCACTAGGTCCCCATTGAAGGATGTTCTAAAAAGCTCCTAGGAAAACACAGCATTATTTTTATCATGTATTAGATTAACCAAAAAATCATACAGCATATACAACTCCGCTTTAAAAACAAAAGCATCTAAAAAAGTGGCCCCCCAAAAAATTATTAAAAAAATAAGGGGGAAGGGAAAAGAAATCTTTATTTTATCTTGAAGCTGACAGAGTTTTCATTTTGGGAAATCTTCCGCAATGTGCATGCTCTAAAATATGCCTTGATATCTGTCATACAATCAGCTTAACATCCTGCACTGCACAAACAGATCATGTTCTACAAATGCTGGGGTTTTTAATCCATTTATGCATTTATTTAATAAGACTAACAGAACTTGGAAAAAAGAACTTTAAAACACTTCAAACATCTTAATCTGTTCTGTTTCCACCACAAATCCTGTTTATTTATTTTGTATACAAAATTATATACATCCCAATTATTTCATTCAGAATTAACCATTTTCATCTTAATTTAAATCTCTGCACTCAATAAGTACTAGTTTGTACTTTACATGCCTTTCTCCACCCATCCAGAACAGCTAAATAAATCAAATTTATGACATTGAAAAAACCAAACCTACGTTTAGAAACCTTACAGTAAAGATCCCTATTAGGCACTTACTGGTCTGATCCTAGTCAGCTATTCTATTCCAGCCCACACAGATCATTCATCTCCCCTTCACCCCGCTTGGTGCCAGCACGACTGGGCCAGCTCCAGGCACAGCTGTGCTCTCATCCCATCTGATGCAACGTGATGAATAAGATATCTCAGGCAAAATAAATCATTTCTGCTTGCAAATCCAAAGGAAGTCAGACTGCTTGCCAGACCGTAATGCTTTGCTCCCGACTTCCCCAGTGTGGCTACTTTCACTTCACAACAGAAACTGATACAAAACTGTTCATCCTCAGTGAGAAATCTTCCTAAAAACTAAACAGCATCCACCCCACAAGAAAGCATATTCCATTAAACAACAGCCAGTTCAGGCTGGTATGCATCCTGTTCAGGAAATGAGCAAGCCACAAGGTTGTATGCTTACTATTAAAACAGGATTGCCTCTTAAGGCAAAAGTAAGGGATGGCACACATCTTTTTTAATTTTAAGAATATAACACTCCCACACAGCTTAATAAAATTCCTATTTTCAAAGGCAAAAAGTATACCCATCTTTTCTGTTTACTTACTAAAAGAGGTTATGATGTATTTAGCACTTCATTACCATGACAACAATTTAATAAATTTTTTTTTCATACAGAAAGAATTTTGGAAAGCTGTTTTGTTTGATTTAGACATCTATTTAATTCCTTATAACCTCAGTTACTGCAGGCTCTCAAAAAACAGCTTTAGGAGAGGGCAAAATGAAGAAATCCCTCCCTTCAGATCATTCCTTTAACTTTGCTTGAAATTCACTTAACAGGCTTGTTCAATTAAACCCACACACCACAGATCTAAACACTGAAGCGGTTGTGGTAGCTTCTTTCTACTTTATCCAGAAAAGGCACCTTGATGATGGGAAATTTTCATGAAGGTTTGCGCTGCAAGGGCTAGGAGAAGGGCAGCTTCCCCTACTGAAAAAAAGCAAGGAAACAGCGACTCTGCTTGTCCAACAGCAGCAGGGAAAAGAAGAAATCATTGCTTTCTTCATAAAGAGGATTTTAATGTTGAACAAGTTGACTCAACTCAGTAAATGAAATCACCTGTCCAACTTTGCTGACTGGCAAAGTCAGAGGGAGTCAAAAGTAACCATGGTCAAGAAGTCAGTGATCAAAGTGAAGTAAAAAATTCAATTATTTATTTATTTAAATGACCACTAAAAGGGATATCTTAGAGAGGGAGGAGATTGAGATTTAAAGTACTCATCCTTCCATTAGCTTTTGCTTTTATTTGAAAAGTTACTTTGAAAATTAACATTTAAATGTCAAGGCTCTCTGCATCATTGCACCCTTCTGTATGGCATGAAACTACAGATTTAATACAGCTGTAAATAAAAGTAGTTTAAAAAAGGAAAAAAAATACAACTTCTTTTCTTGTTATTAATAGAGAAGACCAGGATGAAAAAAACAAAAACAAAAAACACACAAAAAAACACTGGAAAGGAAGCCAAACTGATGATTTTAAATGTTAGCTTTCATAATGATGCCTGAATTATCCAAATACCATATACTTCTCAGGGATTCTGTTAATCACAGTTGGAGCTCATAGCATGAGAGATCCTGGGCACATGCTTACAAACAGGTTACAAGCTCATCTGTTCAGGAACAAATTTACAGCAAGAAGTATGGTAACACAAGTGGAAAAAGATTCTGTTTAAAGTATATCAGAATAATCGTTAAAAACCAATCTCAACTAATCCACTGTGTCTCGGTTCTATGCTCACATTCATTGTCCCAAACAACTTGTAACCTGTTTCGCATGTTGAGCAGTTTAACAGGCTTCCTGAATAGAGTTCCCATTAACTGACACTCACTCAGCAAAGAAAAGGAAACGCTAAAGTGTACTGACGATCCTGTTACTGTTCTAAGAAACATGCAGAAATGCTGATTATGGGTGGGGAAAAAAAGAGGAATCTGTAACTTCAGTGTTTGGAATAATGACTGATATTGTCTCACACAATGGATAATTCATAAATGCGAATGATAATCCCCCTCCACCCAGAGGAGGCAATGGCATCAATGCTTCTATACAAAATAATATGGCACCACCTTGTTAATACTGTAGTCAAAAGATCATTAACTGTAAGTATAGAGATGACAAGACAGGGTAGGGCTTATCTATATGGGCCAGTCACATGACCAGCATGTACCAATGTAACTTCTCATACACATATAACTTATGCTAAAATAAGTATTTGGCATGGTCTGATATTTTTCAGTAGTCATACCGCTATACTAGTGTAGTAGGTCTTCCATTATGTTTACACTTGCAAGAGACAAAGTGTGTGTCAATTACTGTGTTTTAAAATTTTTCTGTGGTTTTCATATCAAATATATTATTTGTTTTTTTTTTATTTTTGATGGAAAAATAGTTTTGATTTTTTCATTTACTCTTCAGCTGAAACTTTTGACATGTGATCAAAATGTTTATGGTTGGAAGGGGAAGAAGGAATTACTGCAGGGGAAAAAAAAAAGGCAAAAAGTAAATCTTGCCTTCCATCAGCATGATGAAAGGAGTGACAGGAGAGCACAAGAGGTTCTGCTACATCTCCATGTTCTTCAGACTCTGAGAGTCCAGAAGGTCCCACTGCACTTCAGGCAGATGCCAAACCAGAATAATAAGCTGAGGAAACCAGAAAGTCACAGCGCTCTTGAAGTTGATCTTATAAGGCAGCCCCTCTGCTTAACACAAGAGTGGTCTTGCTTCTGGCAGCAACTGCATGCACCCAGGCTCCAGCACGGCCAGGGGGTTAAGTGCCACCTCCTCCACGCAGATGTGGAGCAGGAGGGTGGCAGGGAGAAGCAGGCCAGCTATCTTCAATCCCTTGCTCCGTTTCAAGGACAATAGCCTCCTAGCAAACACAGTGAGCTGAAGCCAGATAAGGCAGGTGCTCTGCGACACCCTGTCCTGCCACTTGCCACTGTCCCCCCCCTTGCCCATTCCCTTCCGGGCTGGGAAGGAAAGCTTCCTGCAGGCTGGGTCCTACCCCTGCTATGGCAGACTGCTGTCTGACAGAAAAATACTCAGTGCATTAAGACACCCAGATAGCTGATTTATGGCTCATTTATATTACAAAGGTTTTCCAGCATAAGGACAATTCTCTCCATCCTCCCCAAATTCCTAACCAGTCCTGCTGCTCTCCTTGGGATTTTCTCTCACACAAATCAACAGGACGAATCCCAGACCTCAATGACACTTAGAGCTGTGTTCTGAGTATTTTTCTGTCAGACAGCAGCCTCTCACCTTGTCCAACACCCCAGGGAAGAGGGAAAAACTTCATTTCCTGGGAGAGGCAGGAATGGGGAGCCCAAGGCCCACAGACATGCAGCAGAAACTACAGAACATGCCACTAACAGTTCAAATACAGTGCAAGTAGACAGTCATCCTGTGTGCCCACACAGGATTCACCGAATTCCCCTAGTTAGCTATACGATATTTTCCAGTACCCCAGAGGGGGGAAAAACTTATCTCCAAAGGTACATTCTTGCAGGTGTCATTCATATCTTTCCCTTTAAATGTGCAGCACAATTACCAGAAACAGACTGTCCCACCACTGAAAACTACAATCCACGGTGCATGCCAGAAACAACAGCAAAAGTCTTGAATTATGGCAGCAGATACAAGGCAGGCAACCTTCTCTGAAGGAACATGTCTAGTTTCTTATCAACCCAGGTTTTCTTCAGTTCAGCAAACTCTAACATATGTCATGATGCTGACTCTTTCCCTTCTCAAAATACTGTATGCCCCACTCCCTACAACCATGTAGTACAAAGCACAGGAGAGCTGACCGGAACTGCTGCCAGAAGGTGGTAGAGACAGCTGGGATTTCTCAGAGCATGATCAAGAGATGATTAACAGCACCACCAGAAAGTCAGTATTATTAGGCATCTCTCCAGGTGTGTGTCTCCATGTCACTTTAACAAAACTGTGGCTGTTTCTGGAAGACACCTTCATGCCACAGCAGCTCCTTGATGGCAGCTCTGCCATCCATAAGACACATGGCAAAACCAGAAGGGGTACCACCACCTTCAACAGCATCTTACACAGAATCGCTTTAAAATTGACCATGGAACAACACCTCTGCCAGGTACTAATGCTAAATTTCCACCAGTGTTTAATCTAGGCTTAATGTTAAAACAGTTCCCTGGGATTAAACAGACTTCTATGCAGTAGGCCCTAAGAGCAGAAGAGAAGACATGCCTGGGAGGCTGAAGGGAGAAGACCATACCTGCAGACACTACAGACATACAACGTAATTTGGAAAGGTAATTATGTCAGTTTCCTACTGACAACAGTTTAAAAAAAAAAAAAAAAGGTATCTCGCCTATCCAGAAAGCCATCTTTTGAAGACCCCAAATTTAATAGCCTTTAAGATACAAGTCTTTAAATCCCTTCAAAAGTGAAAAGGTAAACGGCACAGCCCACTAGGAGCCTCCAGCATGCCCCTCCTGCCTGACATACGCAGCTGCAGGCTACAGGGAAGGGAAAGAGAGGAAGACAAAATGTTACAACTATGTTCATGGAAACTCTTATCAAAACTGCACAGACTCCTCCATCAAAAGGCCTGTCGTGTAACTACTTATGTTCTAAAAAGGAGGCTAAATAAGTTTCTCCTTTTTTTGCAGTCTCTTTTTAGAGGTTGATAAGAGACACCCAAAGGTCCCTTTGGGAAAAGCAAACACAAGGTCACTGTATGCTTGCTGCCTAACAAGCCTGCCTTATATGTATCTCAAAAGATGATCAGTGAAAATTCTGAAATTGCTGGTGTGAGACAATATTTGAAGATTACATAAACAGAACTATTTTCTCTGTATATTCTGTGATATAGCCCTCAAAGAAACCAAGAACATCATGAAACTCTGCCTTTCTTCTCTGTCCTTAAAAAAGCCCCAGTCCCACTTCACATGCAGAGGGAAGTGAACAGTTGAGGAAATTAACTATGCTTCCCGTCTTATGCAAGCTTTGTATCTCCATAAATAGCATTTACGGTACTAGAAAATTTTGAAAGACCTTGAAGAAAGCCTTAGGGCCCCATTAGATACTTTCACTAACTCTGTTACCCAGTAACAAAATTCTTCTTCAGTCCTAAATGACTCTACTACTCTTGAGGATGAAAGCACTGGAAAGAACCAAGGCTGCAGAAACCACTGCCTTGTTTATGCTTCCCAGAAGAAGCACTCACATTGGGAACAATTCTGTGATTCACAGGCTAAGCAGAGGACAGTAATTCATGCTCTTCTGCTGCCTCTCATCCTGCACCACAGAATTACAGGACTGCTGATATAAAAACCTCAGAGTCCAGAACAAACAGCAACATGAGATGAGGAAACAGTTCCCAAGATAAGCAGCTGTTCAACATAGCTTCCCCTGTAACGCAACAACCTTCAGAAAAAGCAGGTTCAATTTTCTCCCCATATCTTATTCTTCATGTTTGCACCTATGATAACGAGAACTTTCATATCTTTTTATATATACAACAATAAGTTTACGAGCAATGAACAGGAAGTGTCTCTCAAGCATCTGAAGGACATAACCAACCTCCCAAAGCTCTACTCAAAAGCTCCTTGTGCTGCTGTCTGAAATCCTAGACATTCTTCAATGTCTGAAAACTATGACAGTTGCAAAGGACAGCTGAAACGCTAACCTAGACAGCAGCAGGTAGAAAGTCTGCTAAAAACATTGAAAGACCTCCATTTTAAGTAACTGGAAGGCAAATCACAATACTGTGTTTCAGAAAATATTTTTTAGCTTCTCTCAGCATCCAACATAGCAAATCAGCTATCCCACACATACGCCCCTAAATAACAGAATAATATCCAGTGCACCCCATAAATCTCAAGTAGCGATATCTTCAAGCCTTTTCTTAGAAAATAAAATGCCTCAGGAATACATGTTACTGGTTGAAACAATGCGAGTAAAAGGCAATACTGTTTTTTAGTTTCAATAACAGGATTATGAGGTAATGTTTATATGTTTGGAAGCAGAGCTTAAAAACTTCCATTGTACAGATGAGCTGAAATGATGGATTATTTCCTAGAGTCTTTTAAAAAAAAATATAAGCATCTCCAGGATCTTGGCTTGACTATTCTTCACACCCAAGATAAACCTCCACAATGGTTTGCTTTACAAACAATGTGTGGAAACTTTTCCTTCTAAAAGCAAATAATAAATTATGGGTGCTACAGGAAACCTGAATAAACATCAATATTTGGCTCAGCAGAGGAAGAACAATTGGAAGGAGATGACTGCTGGAGAAATAGTGATCTGAGCAGCACCCAACATTTGAAGCCCATTGCATGGATATAATGAGCCAACAAGAAAAGCACCTAACAAAAAAAACTATGACAAAGTCTCACGTATAGGAGATGCCCTGAAGAAAGCACGTTTGTGTATATATTCCTTATCTGGGTTTCCTTCCTTCCTAGCCACTACTGATATCATCTCTTTTCACACACACCCTCTGTGCTCACTGCATTTTTCTCATTTCATCATCTCATTTCTTAACAGTCAGAATAAAAACCATGAAGTGTACAAACACTGAACATGGGAACAAAACAGAAAAAAGCCAGAAAAATTCCAGATTAGATGTTTATAAACCTGTTAGTTTGTAATATGCAAAAAACTGACCAAAGGAGTGACCACAGGAATCAGACCAAGGGTCCATCCAAGCTGACATCCCACTTCTGATGGCAGCCAAGGGTAAGGATGAGAGAAAGACCGTAGCAATATAACAATTATATGACTCCTTCTACAGCTAAGCTTTCCAGACTCTAGCTGTTTACAGCTCAGCAACTATGTATTAATGATTCCTACTGTCATGGGTTGTGAATGTTTAAAAGGAAAGCTAAGGTTAGGTTGCAAACAATTAACATGATTGGAATGCTGTATACTATTAATTGTATGGTTTGATTTACTTATTTTTAGGTATTAAAAAATAATTAGGAGAAGAAAAAAAGCTTTAAATCAGAGGCTGGTAACAAGTAAATGATAACTGTACTAAACACTCATGTATCTTTGTAAACCTTGGTTTTGATGTACAAATCTAAGCCAAGGATCTAAATTAAAACATGCTGTGAATTCTTTTATTTCCCTTAGATATTCACAACATAAGGCAACACAAGGTGAACATCAGGTTGTACAACTGGCTTCAGGTTCTGACAGAATATTAGCAATCTGGAGCTAAAGCTAATCTCTGCCTACTCAGATGGGCTTCGGAGCACGTCCCAGACATTTATGCAGTTTTTTCAAAAGAAAGATGGTAACAAGATCAATATAAATTCAATAAATACAAAAATACCCAAATCCCAGTGAGAATGTCTTCCTTAATACAAGCACTTCATCTTTGACTTCAGAAATCTGGCTTTCAGTGAATTTCAGTTCTCAGAGAACTAAAATTCATAATTCCCCTGGAAATTATTAAAAAAAAAATCATTCAATGCAAGTATCAGCATTCTTCAGATTAAGGTCACCTTAAATTGGAGATGTAACTTAATAAAATTAACGTAAGCATCGCAATCAACTTGCTGAAAAGTCAACATTTTCTCAGATAAAGCACTGTTTATTTGTTGTTCTCTGCTAAGAAAGTAGCAGAGACCTACTTTACATAGATCAAAGCATGGCAAATGCTGAGCAATTCACAGTGAGGAAGGTTAAGAGACACAAAACTTGAAACTGAAAGAGCCCCTTTTGTCATTCTTTCAGAAAACTACTCAAACCCTTCCCTTATAATTTGTCATCTCCTAGAAGTTCTTCTCCAGATATATCCAGTATCACACAATAGCAAATTCCAGTTTCAAGCTGTACATTCATTATTCCAGACTAGCAATTTATATCCAAGGCAATTCTTTCCATGTGACACATCACTCATTTTGGTAATTTTTAAATTGAGCTAAAGATTTAACAGCTATTAATTTCACAAGGTTAAATACCTCTGAACTTGACCCTGAGCAATGGGCAGGGGAAAACCAAGAGGTTCTCCATGCCGTAAGGAGAGAGTAAAGATAAAGGAAGCACAGGCAGACGGAAACAGCAAAGTGTATTGATTCAAGACCACATAATCACAATAAAAAGCACCAAGTGTCGCAGTAGAATCATGGACTCAATACACATATATGTGTCATTGTACTTCTGTATTACACTGAGCTGTTTAGTTTTCGACTTGCTGGATACCAGGACAGATTTCACAGCAAGAGGAGATAGTTCTTTGCAAAAGCTGGAGTAATATTGGTCTATTTGGGAGCTAATGACACAGAAGTCAATAGAAGAGCCTAAAAACAACATCTGAAGAACTAGACAAGAAAACCTAACTACATAAAACACTCTTTAAGTAGGAGTAGCAGTGTTAAATAAGAACCTATTGCATAAGAGAAATTTATGCTGGCATGTTACTCTTTTACTTCTTGCCTGTTAAACTCCTACAAGCTATAACATCTTATCTGCCTAAGAAATCTAAATTGGACTTTAAAAAGTTTTGTAGAAATTTCTATTTTGTTTGAAAAGTTACTTGTCTCATTTCTTGCCAACCAAGGCAAAAAATAGGCCTTTACCACAAAACACAATAGGTAAAAGAGCATTTGACAAGAAACAAAAATGGATGGTAAGGGTTTCATTTCAGCTTCTCTTGCCATAGGAAGACCCAGGAAAACTGAGGCACTCATATCATAAAGATCTGTAGTGAAAAGGTACAATGGCTGGGTAGATCTCTTCTATAGAAAAATTTTAAATATTTCAAAGGATAAATGTTTAAATCAGCTTATTTACAACACTAGACTTGTGGGACAGAGATGCAGACAGTTATTTCATGTTAATCTTGCTTCCCCTCTAGCAGNGGAAGTTAGACACTTTGGAATGCTGGCAGGGTAGTGAGGTCACTGCTCGTCCCACTGCTCATACGCACATGCTCCCTTGCTCTGTCAACACAGAACATGGGTTTCTGTTAACAGGAGCCTAAGAGAAAGAGCTATCATCTCCCATTTTTCAGTTAATGCCTTTGTCTTTGTTAATACCACAATAACCTTTCCCCTCACATTAAAGAGTGAAACTTTCTATTAAAATCTGTGTATTTTCATTAATATAGTCCACAATGTAGCTAGAAAACATTTTGGTAAGCAGTAGAGTCTTCACCCATGATCACAGGCAAAAGTAACAAGATTCAGGTAAAGTTGGGGAGGAGAGTCCTTGTCTCATAAGAACGTTTACTAANTTCATGTTAATCTTGCTTCCCCTCTAGCAGTTCGGGAACTGGTTTGTCAGCACATAACTACCATCATGCTAACCACTTCAAATATTTTGGGGTTCTGAAGCTAACCTTTCCAACAATGGCTAGCATAACCAATCAGACACTGACCACCACCCTTACCAAAAGTTGACTAGGAGGGGACAAAATTACACTAGCCTGAAGGCCAAAANTAAAATCTGTGTATTTTCATTAATATAGTCCACAATGTAGCTAGAAAACATTTTGGTAAGCAGTAGAGTCTTCACCCATGATCACAGGCAAAAGTAACAAGATTCAGGTAAAGTTGGGGAGGAGAGTCCTTGTCTCATAAGAACGTTTACTAAACATAAAATCAGATTTTGTAAATACTGTTATCTAGGCTCACAAAACATAACAGCAGTAACACAGAGGTAAGGGGGGGGCGGGGAAACAACAAACCAATGGAAGTAGAGGAGTGCGTGTGTTGGGGAATCAGTTGAGGTTGCTTCTAGCTCGATAAACATGAGCGCAAGCTGGCAGGAAAAGCAGGGTGCTTGAAGTAGTGCACAAGACAGTATGAGGGCCAAAGCTTGGGTGCTTAAATTTAAAGGTCAGAACAGGTGTCCACAGATTCTAGATATGAAACAACCAAAACTGACAGCAACATCAAAGCACATACCTAATTAGATTATCTCGGTGTCCCCACATCAGGCACCTAAACTGGGAATTTCTATCTACATCAAAAGCTAAGTTTTAAAAAGTTTTTAAAAAAGGGGTAGGGACATTGTTGGAGCTGCCTTTTTGCTAAAGGCATTATAAGCTGCCTATTATTTTCAGGTACTCATATGACATTTACATGGGTCATCATGTAAAGCATTCACACCATTCATCTGCAAGATGCTGGGACACCTGCTTACTAGAGAAATCACGCTAGACTAAAATCAAGGACAAATTCAGTTCTGCTTCTGTCCCTGACTGCACACACAGACAATGCACATGAAGGTAAGCTGGGCATACCACCTTCTGACCTACTTTAGCTTCTATCAAAACATGACTTAAGGGTCTGCAAGAATATTCTTGTAGAAATCATACATGGGTTTGCTTAGAGTGGGAACTTCATTTAAGGGCCTTCAACCTACATAAAGAACAAAGATGCAAGCCAGGAGGAAAAGAGACACATGACCTCCCCAAAGTTACATAGCAGGTAAGTGATAGAAGTAAGTATTGATTTCAGGTCTTCTGACCCTTATCTAATGTCCTGTGCTCATACAAGACACACTACCCCTGTGAATTTTTAAAAGAGAATAGCCACAGATGACACAAGAAAGCGTCAAAACAGATTAAATAAAACTTGTCAACTACTTAATTGAAAGCCTCTTTTGACTTTCCATTTTGTTTAGCAGACAGCATTTAGAAAGGACTCAAAACACTCTATTTAATGCTGAAGCATCTTACTCTGACATCTCTCTCAAATCTTCAGTCTTCCCTAACAAGAAATTACTTGTTCAATCTCTTTAGCTACTTCTGCTTTATCCTACTTGATAACTCCTCTGCTATAGGTGCCACTGCTTATTTTCCCTTCTCAAAACTGCAACATTCCTTTCTGTCAACATAATTGCATTTGTCCAAATGGAAAGCAAGTTACCTGGTATCAACAAAAATCCTTCACCACAAAACTTTCTCAAGTCTTTAGCCACCACTACATACCACCTGAACAGCAACAAAGAAGTGCTGCAATTTTTCCCCATGCCACTACTGCCAAGCAGCGCGACAGGCTTGTCTCCAGATGTCTGTTATGCATTAAGACTAGTGCTTTAATGCCATTTCAATAATAGTTATTTAGTACAGAGTGGAGAGAGTATACACTTTTCTTTTTCAACAATGCAAAAAGTATCTTTGAGTCAAAGTTGTTTCTTATACGGATTTCCTCCCCCTCCTGACACCTTCCCCCTAAGAGTAAGTGAGCTTTGGTTCTTCTTGGACATCAGAGATGTACATGATTACAGACTTGCTAAATTAACAAAGACAAGTTATTAGGAAATTAACATCACTTATTTCTTAAAAAACACCAATCATTAATTCCAAATGATAAAAATTATTAACTGAAAAAACACTGCTTTTATTTATAAAGATGATATAGCCTAGGTAGCTTACCCTTTCTTAGATGATCTTATCCTGTGAGAAAACACTACTCAGTCTGTGCTTTACTTGAAATCAGATAAACTTTAGGTTTAGGCATGCTTATGTTTTAGATGTGCTTTTTTTTTATAAACGCTCTTCAGAAACTGGAAGCTGAAATGCAACTTGCAATCGAGTACCCAAGAACAGTTTTGTGTTACAAATAACAATCATAATTCAAATTCATCTCCACTACCCAAAAGAAAAAAATCACCACTCTAACACTAGGGACACAGCAAGGAAAGCACTTTCTGGATACATAACGCAGCATGGGTTTCATTTTTTATACATATTGAAAAATCGTAAAGCCTTGTAAAAAAGGTAGAATGAGGAGTTCCATATATTAATCAACATTGAAATAAATCCTTTAACCTTACCGAGCAAAATAGCCTTGTCTTCGTTCTTTCTTCTCTTCCTTGGTCTCCATTATGTACAGACAAATGGGCAAGGTGAGCAGCCAAGGGTGATGCTCTTTTTCCCCTTAGTACCTCATATCCAGGCAGAGTCCCCTGTATATAACATGTATATAGCATTCAAGAACAGGAAGTTCATAAATCAACATGTCAACAACACCTACAAAAAACAACAGGGTTGTGGAAATGCAATTGACCCAGTGACAATGCAAAGTAAAACTTTAACTAGTCAATGCTTGCCATGTGATATCCATTCAGTATACAATGAGACAAAACCCAATAAAATGCGCTCAGGCCAGTTTCTCCAGCAGAGGAGGAGGGATACTGCAAAGCAGGTAACCCAAAGAGCAGCAGCATGTTTTAAAACCCTAGAAGGATTAAAATGTTTTGCAAGCTGTTAAATAGCTTATACCAAAACATCTTTATGGCTTCATGTGTTTTATAGACAGGAAGATCAAGAGAATCTGTGAAAATATCCAGTATAAACAGTATAACCAGAAAGAAGCATAATGTTTACTTTAGAAAAATTCTGTAAAATAGTGAGAATTAAGAACATTTTAAAATAATGTAAAGTAAAAAGGAGTGATCTACATTCTTTACACAGATTTGACTGTTGTGAACAATACACAAGTTCAAACACGTATACAGGGAGAAACACAATGGATCTCTTATTCTCCAAATGAACTGCAGTCACCTTGAGATAGACAAGACTAGGGAAGGTTTCCAAAGAAGTTTGGGGTTTTTTTTGGGGTGTGGGTTTTTGTTTTGTTGGTTTGTTGACGGGGTTTTTTTNACATTCAACCTACCCCAATGCCTTGTGCATACGCACAAAGTTAACTTCTTAAGAGTTTTATCATCAGTATTCCCGATTAAAATTCAAATCAGAAATTACTACTAAACATGTTAGTCTAATGGGCTGGTAACAGAAATAGAAGTCACAAATTATTATTTGAAGCAAAGGAAAAAAAATTCCTCCAAGACCTAATCAGTTTTCATTTTCCCCTGCATTAAAAGATCACAAGCTATAAACTGCCAGATGTCAACAAAAGACATAATGTATCAAAAATACACCAATGTACTTGAAAAGCCCAAGAACTGTTACACTAGATTCTATGAGAAATACTTGCCATAATTTTCTCTCCGTATTTACAGGGCATCAGTGCACAGCAATCGGAGTCCATTGCATCAAAATTAAGTTTTTCCTATTCATTAACTTTGAATACATCCAGTGCATCAAAAAGAATCTAATCTCTCTGATCTTTATGCATCAGATAGAGTCTTACAGTAATGGCCCCTCTTTAAATGGCAAATTTCCCTATGACATCTTCGGCTTTATAAAGAGAATACTATTTTATCTCTGCAAGTTAATGCACGTTGCAGTCTTCAGCTGGACACAAAAACCTATATGATTGTAGCATAAGAACAGCATCAAAACAAATTGTCCTGCTCAGATGTCCAGTCTGAGGATACCAGATACTTCCTAAGAATTTCAGTGCATCCTTATCTTCCCAGTTGGGGCAGGTCCTTAGAGCTTCAGGAAGACAAAAAATGGTGGCTTTGTTAGCACTGCATTTAGAGTTACAACAAATCCTTCAAATCATACAATACAACCTCTATAGTAAACTACAAAGAGTTCAAAAAAAGAGGAACCACTCTTTCCCCTTTGCCTGCTTTGCCTTCACTCTGCAATGTGTGCACAAGGGCACTGACAGGCCAGATTGGAGTCTCATGGAGACACCAGGAACTACCAAATAACCACAGAGCACCGAGATAATATTAAACCCATGACCACAAGGACAGCAGAACCCATGGGAATGAGAAGAAGGAAGTGAGGAGAGGCCTTCTCGCCTCACTGAAACATGACCAGCTATCATTCCCTACAGAGGGAAGCAAGAGCTGTCCTCAAGGCCTTATCCCATGCAAGAGTCGGCAGCACGCTCCTTCTGTTCACTCTCTTCCTCTCCCGTGACAGCACATGGGATCTTCTATGAAGGTATATTTAAGGCTGAAGATTATACTTTGAAAATATAGTACTGGGAAAAGCAAACTGACTAGGAGTACTGACTTCACAACCTCTGAGTTTACTTTTGGTTTTGGGAATTTTTCATGTACTAGTTGACTTTAAGTAAAAAAAAGCCTGAAAGCTAGGCAGATCACAGTGTAACCTGCACTAACTCCTACTGAAAAACAGTATTTCTGAAAGGTCCTTTTCAATTTTCAGTGCTTTAAGCAGTAAGAATACAAAAGCCACATTTATTTTATAGATTAACACCGACATTTCAAAGTCACATCAAAAAAAGCAAGCCTACTCCATACATCCCAGCTCCCGGCCCTTTGATATCTCCCAAGAAATAAATCCCAGGTATACTTCATTAACTCCTTACCATTAAGGATATATGATTAAATTGAATCTTGGTTTCCTGGTAGTTCCTTTCTTGTAGAGACAAAGAGTAAAGCGGGCAGACTATTAGAAAAGTACATAATTTGGGGGATATTTATATGCTGGGAGACAGACATCTCACTCATATACCATTAGTACAGTCCAAATTCAAACGATGACAAAGTTGATTTTATAGACATTTCAGGCTCAGTTTAACACCCTCTCTACACTGAAAGAGAAATAGACAGTGAAAAGCTTATATTACATGTCTACAGCAATCCTAATTATTTTATTAGGCAATTTCAAGAGGAAGGCTATTCCTGATGGACAAATAATGCATTTAAGTAAGGATCCTGTTAAAAATCTGCCACTCTCCAAATTTAGCCAATGTCAGCACCTGATAATTATATGAAGAAAAGAACAAAATACATAAGATATACTGTACTTCTAGCTGTTAGTCCTATTGCTCTGGATTTTTTTCATTTGTATTAGCATGTTTTTGGATACTTGCTTTGTCTGCTTAGGCTTGCTGCCAGGGAGTTTTGGGGATGCTACTGAAAGTTTGTGATGAGGGTGGGAAAACGCTCCAGCAAGGCCACAAAAAAAGTTTAAAAAAAATAAAAATCACAGGAACAAACTGAACTCCTGACTGTGGGTACCCTCACCACGGTAACTGCCACCACCCTCCCAAGACCTCCCAAAATGCTGCTTCCAGCTCCTGCTGCCCGCTCTGCCACCCGATAAATTTATACTTCCTGTTATGGTATCTTCAAAAACAGCAGAAGAAGATGCTCTAAGTGTGAGGATAAACAAAGAGGAATGCTAAAAACAAACACATATATGAACAGAGCATCCTAAGTCCTCTAAAGACTTCGATAAATTTATAATCTAAAAAAAAAAAAAATTTCTCTCTTTCCTCTCAGTTCTCAGGCATGAAGAAGAATATACCTTGCTACTTGCAGTTTAAGTAGTTGACATTTTCATGAGATAACAAAAGGACCTGATTGCTGCTCTCAGTGGTAAGCATGCAGAAATCCTGTTTGCTGGCTCTAAAGCATCAACAATCAATCCTCCAATTGTGACCATTACTTTCCAAAACTTTGCACATGAACAACAGCACATCCAACAGCACTAGCAATGCAGAAGCCAATAAAGTATCTCATTATTTTTAGAACATTCAACGGACTTGATAGCTTGTCTCTGGCCGTCTGTGCCCACTGCAGGTTCTGAAAAGACATACAGAGAAAAAAAATAAACTTTCAAGATGACACAATTTTCTAGATATATTTTCATGACCCTGTAGAGTCAATATCCCTCAACCTTTGATAAGGTAGGAAAATGCTGTAATTCCATGCTTTGCAAATAGGGAACTGAACCAGATGAAGTTCCTCCACACACTCAAATGAGAGCGGAAGAGCAACATGTGCAAGCATCCCCCCACTAGCTTTAATCCAACCAACCTCAATAACCAGCAGCAACGACAGCAAGAGAGGACACTACTTTGACAACGATCCAGTAATTATTTGCTGTGCAAAATTTAAACTGACAACCTTTGGAGACCAATAGCACAGTCTCATCTTTATTTGGCTCTGTGGGCATATGCATAGAAATTAAAGCTCAGAACCACAAAAGGAAATAAAAAGCCTAACTCCTCTGAGGATCTAGGTTTAAATGGCTCTCATCTCCTTCAGAAAATATGTTAAAAAAGCAATTAATTGTCTTCAGGGAAACCAAGTCAAGGGCAGCATCCTGTACCCTAGCAGTGGTCCCACAAGGCAAACAATAGTGGCAACAATCAAACTGTGAAAAACAAACAGGGAAGGTGAGAGGCCTCAGCACAAATTTTCCACAGTTGGGAAAACTGAGCAGATTAAGGCAGAAGACTTCCAGGGAGACAGCCAAGCAGACACGGGCACGTCAAGGATGTAACAAGGAGACCCCGCTGTGCTGAGGGAACAGGATGCTTCACAGACACACCACATGGCTCTTACCTGCTCTCTGGTGCTGTATCCCACACAACATTAGCTTTTTATTTCTGCTTCTCTATTTTACTTCTGCCCCTGAGACTACAGACAAGCACCGCACACATCTGCTCATACCACTGCACGCTTCCTTACTATCACCTGCTGCAATACCAACAACATTCAAATGTTGCCACCGGTCATTTTCAGACATGAAGCACTACTGTTGCAGTTCTGCTTAGATCTGCAACAGAGTGTCTTCTTACGAATGCAAGTCTTCTTCTGGGTACATGTGCCAATTGTGACCCCTAAAAAAATACATCATGAGAGATGACAAGGATTACACAAACAAGTCAATATTAAGACCAAATAAAGGAAAGGTACGTATGTAGCATTTCAAGTGCAATATTAAAAATGTCTATCAAGATGACAGAATAAGAAATTCTAGACCAAATCACAGACAGAGAGGAAGCATTTTCAGTGTATTAGATCTGTAACTGAACCCTTGGGGGTTGCTATCTGCACCTCTGGTGAGCCCAAAGCAGTTTCCAGGGCACTGTGCAGATGCAAATGCCTTTAAGAGTAAGGCAACAGAAACGGGTTAAAACGAAGGAGACTTATTATAATTTGCTACTGGGTCATATAAATGCAGACAATTAAGCCTCACAAGCCAAAGCGCTAATGTCAACTCTAGCATTTATTTCAACAGACATCCCATTTTTAAAAACAGGAAGGTGAAAGCACATTAGTACCTTACTGCAAATTTTAGCATTTCTCGTATTTCATTAATGCCTCACCGACTGGACTAACCAGGTCAAGTTTACAGCTTTCATATTCTGTTAGTGTACTTCATTCAGTGTAATAGTAAAGATAAACGTTTCACAATAAACACTACAGCATCTCAAGATGAAAGGTAACAGAAATGCACAGCCAGCAAAGAGGAGAGTAAGCCACACCTTTTAAATCTTTTCTTGAGGCAGAATGACCGATCTAAAAGTGAGATTGGGAGCTTTCAGAAAAGCACTAGCACAAGCCAATTACAGTAAACTAGATTCAGTAGAATGAACAAAAATTGTTTATTCTAAAGCTATCTTAAGATAAATATGGAATTATTTTAATATAATTATATAGTTGCATTATAACTACCAGGTAAACTGTAATGTTATTTCTAAAACATTAATGACCTCTATAAAGAGGTTCCAGTCCATTATAATAACCAAAAGGTGCTAAACTAACCTAGGAGAGCTTCTCCACCCTGGTGAAGTCGAGGCTGAAGACTCAACCCTAGCTTAGGTGAATAATCATTATTTATACACACAACTCCACTAATCTTTAAACTATTAAGCCCATCGTGTTTCTTGTAACACTCTTAAAATCCCCACATAATTAAAATGCAAAAATTAGGAGACCGAAAATAAATTAGTATGCAGAATTTCTTGTTCAGATTAAGCAGACCAGTACCACAATTTCTCTATCTCCAAATGGAGAGAGATATTCATGTGCCTATTGCACCCTGTGGCCTCTCAAAGACAGCTAATACAAGATTTGGAGATAAAATATGCAAAGTAAACAAACTCCCTTGCTCTTGAGGAACTAGCTGCAACGTTTTGGAGGCTATTATCCCCACTACAGAGGCGTAGTAAGCTAGCGGTCCAAGCATCTTTGTTCCCTACTAAAGCAGTAAGAACAGGTTAAGATTAGATCACCTTCAACTCAGCAGCTGGATCTGCAACAGCCTGTCCACACAAAGTTAAAGCAAAATAAATAAGAATCAATGTAACAGAAACATTTCTGGTTCAGAAACAGAACAATAGCAAAACCCAATTCAGTTTGAATGGACTCTCCAGCCAACTTATTTCTGCCTTACTTGGGAGGAGACTTACACCCACTAACTCAGGCTGCCATGTTTCCCACAGAATAAGGGGAAGTAAAAGAGCTACCAGAAAGGTTCTCAAGCAAGAAAAAACACCTAGATTTAATCTTCCCTCATTGGCAGTTGAACATCACCAGATGCATTTTCCTTAAGGAATGATAAATTTTACTGTGCAATTCAGCTGCCATGGCTAGACAGAAACCAGTTACAAAACACAGTGTGAACTATTAACAGGTAGAGTACGACACCACACCAAATGCAAAAGGGTAGTGCTGTGTGAAATCAGGCCATTTGGCAAGATTTTCACTTTTAAGTCAACAAGAACATTGCTGCAGAAGTTTTAAAAGAATTAACACCTTCATTTTCTCGTATCCCCTGTTATAACCAACCTTGGTTCAAGTAGGTGTCAAGCCCAAGCCTCCTGAACCCCACAGCCTCTCAAACTGACATTGTACAGGTATATGCAGTGTGTGAAGTCTAAATGCTAGATCCTGCATCTTTATGGACTGTTGAGAGAAAACACTAGTCTCTTCCTACCAAATATTCTAACAAAAGGTACAAGGCAGCAGAAAAACATTAGCATTTGGTTAAATAGAAGGAATTCCGTAGCCACTGAAATAAATAAAACCTCATACATGTAAACAACAGAAACAGCCAAGAACTTGCAGAGTGCTGGTTCAAGTTAATTGAGATTTCAGTAAATTTTAGCTACTTTTATTTAACAAGCTAAGCCTTTCAATCATTCCTCATCAAGAGCATTGCTTCCATTTTATAGGTGAGAGACTGAGATCCAGATGGACCTTGTGATCATTCTGCAAAGTTATTACAAAATCACTGATCTTGTAACTGCATGGAAAATGGCTTACCCTTTGGGCCTTTCTTTCCTGGGACACCTGCTGAATAAAATCAAACATGCCACATACTAAGGCATTTCTATGTTGCCGTTTATGTTGCATTTCTGAGCCAGATCCTAAACTGATGTACAGCATCAGAGATCCACCACCACAGAACAAGAGGAGGATGCAGTTCACAATGTCCAGAGAGGATAAAACAGATGTCACTGTTCTCTTGCCTCTCTCTGGAGCATGTAGTCACACACAAAGGACTTTTACGTATGTGCTTAGCAGCGTTCAACTAAAGTACCAAGTACTTGCAGTTTTCTAAAAATTAAAACTGATGAACATTCAACATATCAACTAGCATTTAGATAATTCCCCTAGGGACTACCTTACTGATTTGGCAGTCGACACCAGAATGGTCCTTGCTCATAACAAGTGCTAGTTTCATTATATGTTTAGAAACGTTTCAAATAAAGCCTGCACATCCGTTTTGACAGGTCAAAACATATGCATACAGATAACCACATCACTCCCAGAGCTAACAAGTGATGGGTTCTCTGCCAGGTTTTTAAGGGACATGACAAAGTCCTCCTTAGATTCCCTTCTCTGGACCAAGCAAAGGGACAGAAGCAGCAAACAGAAATTCACTCCATCCTCACCACTCCTACGCAGCAGGGTGTTATGAGAACAAGTCAGATAGCAAACAAAATCAGCTGACTGCCTGGTGCCACCTCCATGCCAGGCGAGCAACCAGAAGAACCTATGTCCCATACATAGGATGCTGTTAAGGGTCATTGGATCCACAGTGTCATATATTCCAGACCCCACCATACGCCACAGTTGCTCCTATGAATTAGCTTACAAGGGGCTTGAGCAGGATTGGCACTGGAAAAACAGCAGCACCGCTGCAGATAGATGCACAGCAAAAGTCCTTTGGTAACCAAGGGGACCTTGGCCAGCCGAAGTGCCAAGCCAAATAAACTGGGCTTTCATTCACCTCTCTCAGACAGTTGAAATACATCATCCATGCAGCAAGCAGCCGCTAGTTTCAAGTATTACTGCCCTTCACCTTCCTCCCTTTCACCTACTTCAGCTGTTTGCTACAACTCCTCCACCCAAAACTACCACACAAATTACCTGCACCACAGTCAGCACGCACAACTCCATATCTGCAGCTCAGCTTACACCCTGCCAGGCCAGCTCACACCCACTTCCAGCAGGCATTGCTTCCCACAGCTGAACTGCAAGCACACTCTTACTTCTGCCACAGAAGGCAGGCCTGCAGCAGAAAGCTTGGGCAGGTAACCATCAATGTAGCTCCTTGAGCAGCAACTTTGTTCAGTGGGCCTTTGCAACCACGCACTTTGAAAGACGAGCACTGCCAAGACCTACGGCCAGCATTCATGAGATGAGAAACAGACTATGGAAGACAAATGCGTGCTCTCAGCTTCACAGCAAACTTGCTCTCTCGCTTCTCAGCTCTTTTCTCACCAACCCAATGAAGGCATTTATACCAACAGTAAATAAAGTAGAATTCTGTTAGAGCAGAAAGAGACAGGTGTTTGAAGAGTCACTTAAACCACAAAGATGATGCTTGATGCTTGGCACAAATACCTGTACCGTAAACCACAGGTACCATTAAATCACCAGTACCATTAGATCACCTTCTGCTTACACTTACTTTAGGTCCCAAAATGAGCATAAAATTTGGGAATATTTACAGACATAAATCTTTGTACTCAATGAAACTTGGCTGACGTGTTGTCAGTGCTTTACAGAAAGCAACAAGAAAGCATTAAAATATGAATAAACACATCAATTTAACAGGAAGTATTAGAACTGGTCACTGTTTTTTAGGTCAAGTATATTTCCAACAATATTCATAACCATGCTGTGAAAATTACTGGAAACTTTTCTAAAGAAAGTACCCATCATTTTCAAGTTTTTCGAAAAAGACCCTAAAATTAACAGCCCACTGACACTACACTGTGAAAGACTAACATTTAATTACGTCTTCTCTTCAAAAAGCAACTTAAGACACAAAAGTTACTGGAAGGTAAAACTATAATTTAAGTTTCAGCTTCACATCCCTTTTTTCAGTTGACCCCGACTCAAGCAAATTCCAGGCCATGGCTGTTTCTGTCACCCACCTGTCAACTGAGAAGCAAAGGAGCCGAGTGGGCATAGAAAGGAGTCTCACAGGAATGCAATGCAAATGTTTTCCTATCTGGAAAGGGCAACCTTATCAGTGTCACATTGCATACATTGTACATTAAGTAATGTATTGAACAGTTAAATTGTAACAGAAAATCCTATACATTTGTAACATAAAAAATTAACACTGGAAACCTTCATTGTTTATTTTTGGATTCCTTAACCTGTAACATTTGTTGCATTACAGTCTGTCCAGTGCGACCCTGTATTACACCAGCACATACAACTTCACAGGTGCTCAGATGTTGTCAGCATTAGGTTCATTAAAATTACAACAATGGACAGTAAATCACACCCTCTACCCACTGCATAGTCTGAAGCCTGTTTCAAAAGGAACAATGTTTCTAATTATTCCCTTCCTCCTTGCAAAATGCCTTTAGATACTGTGTAACTGAGAATTATTTACTTCTCTTGCTCCTCTTAAACATCCTCAAAACCTTTGTCACCTTACCATTTTTCCTTTGTCCATCTCTGGATTCCTGTACAACTCCATTCATATGATACAGCCTTGTAGAGAGCCACCCTGCACTATATGCAAAGCAAAAACTCTCCTCTCAAACTATTGCAATTTACCTATATAATTAAAGAGCCTCTCTGAATAGCCGCTTCCTTCATCCCCAAAGCAGAAAAGTTTTGTCTACTTTTCTGTGTTCTGCTTGAAATCAGTCAGGTAAATAAAGTTAGGAAACTATTTCTATGTATTCAGAAGAGACAGAACAGTTCATATGATACAGACATACGCTATCCTTTTATTAGCATATTTAATCTGGACTTTATTTGCTCAACTCTGGATGTGTTCAGTCAGTGAGACAGTTCAGTGCTTACTTAAAAAAAAAACAACAAAAAGTTAAAAGTTATGCTTGAATTAAAGTTGAGTACTGTTGCATAAAAAGCAGAGGCACAGACATTTCCCAGCAAAACAACAGCAATATATCTTTTACTTTCAGATTACTCAAGTGTTTTAAACATTATTACTGAACCAAGATGCTCCTATTGAACAAAACAGGCTGATTTTGAAATTAAAATTCAAGCATCTTACACTGGCCATATTGACAAAGTTGCTCAGCATTTCTGAAGCTAGATATTTCTTCTCACTGAGAAGGAAAAAAAAAAAACAAACAAAACACAAAATTTTACCTAATTCAGGAAATAGCTTCAGTTCCTCCAGTGCTGCATTTTTATGGAAGCCATATCAGCCACATCACCAGATACTGCAACATGCAACACTGCTGAACTCTCTACTCATGCACCAAATGCATTCAGAGGGACTACTCAGTTACACGAGATATGGTCATAATACCTAAGCACACATTTGCAGAATTTGGGCCCAAAGATGAAAACCGCTAACATTCCATTCACCATAAATTATGCCTGACACAGCTGGTAATGGTGAGTGTTTCAGATTGCCCAACATATTTCAAACAAAACCTTGTCTTCACTTGTTTACAGCTACATCAAAGCAATTGCTTGCCCTTCCTCAAGCTGAAGCCACTCAAAACAGCCAATGTATTAATGAGTCTGCAGGGGTTTTTTTTGGTCCATGCTAAAGCCTCTTTTTTTGAGGGGCTGTAGTGCTTCCAGTTTTGGTGTTAAAATTTGGCAGCTAGCACTTCAGACCTTTTCAGAGTTGCTCTGAAAATCTGCCCAATCTGGATAGAGACATATACCTTTAAAAAAAATAGGAAAAGCAGCTTACACCTACCCCACCTGGGCACATTAGTGATTGGTAGTTAAAAAGGACTGAAGCATTACCTGTGGCAAGTGTTTTACCCCAGAGCTAGATTAATGTTCTTATCGATAACAATTACAAGACCTAAAATTAAAATGCACACTTTCAATCTCAAACATGTCGCTGGGCTTACCTAATGAACAGGTAATACCTGGCACTAGCTTCCACTGGTCAAAATTGTTTTTCTGAGCTATCTGCTTGGGGGACTCAGTGAAGTAAAAAGAACAAAAAAAGTGAAGCAGGAAGAAAGGTATGTTTCAAGGCCAGATAAAGTAAATTCCAACTTATAACACAGAATGCTGTTATCCTAGAGATTTTCAGTGAGAAAATAATAATCTACAGCTCTTTCATCACAGAATTAACAACACATAGTACATGGGATGAAGAAATCAAAACTTAACAGTTACAAAACACAGTACCAGGTAAAATTTTTATTTTAAATGCGATATAATGCTGACTGCAAAGCAGTTAAGAGTTGAAAATAGTACTCAGTACTGAAGGTTAAGTCCTGATTTCAGTGACATCCATGGAAATTTGATTGTTTACAAAGTTTCTATATAAAAAAAACCCAAAACACAACAAAAAACACAGTCATAAGAGAGGCTTTTAAAGGCCTATTACCATGTACTGAAGGATTACAATAATTTTGCCCAAGACATAGATTTCCTAACTTCAAGCCCCTACATCCCAAATCGTACATGTGTCCACATGACAAAATGAACACATTACAGTTACCAAGGACAAAGAAATCCACATTTCCTCAGAAGCACCTTAAAATGAGAAGTGGTGCTACAAGTGGCCCCTTCAGCTCCACCAGTTTCCTTTTGGAAATCTCCTTGGCTTTCCACTGGCATTTGCACAGACTGCCCACAGCACTCTTCAGCTGCGGCTCACTCCTAGGAGAGCAGGGCCCCATTCTGCAAGGAGCTGGATCTGGGTCTGCATTTCCTTTCCAGGAGGCAAACAAGGAAAGGAACACACCTTCCTCGCTCTTCTCCCAAGCTTAATCCAAAGCACACTCAGAGCTGATCAGAAGGTCTAGGAACCACTCTCCCAGGTGCAGTGTTTTTGCCACAGCTTGTCATTCATGAAGCCCAGGAGAACTTGCCAACACGTGCAACTACATAAGGTGTGATTGTTTCCTGAGGTTCACATTACTTGCTCTTCCCACCCTGCCTGCAGAAGATTCTGGATTTCTTGTACTTGCTGTACCATTTTGGTCTCAAGATCAGTCTCTAGTCCCCTTCCCATAAAACCTGCCTGTTACCTGCCCGGCTCAGCCTGGGACTGGGAAGTACCAGAGCAGGGCTCAGAAGAGGACACAACTAGTTGACAAAACAGTGGAACTGACCCCTCACACAAATAGTGTCAAGTGCACAGTGTCAACAGAGCAGAAGAAAACTAACCTCCAGCTCCTTTATCTCTTTTCATGACAACCAATTTGTTACTTATACTAACAGAAATTATGCATTACAAACAAAAATCCAATTTTCAAAACAAATAACCCACTCAAAAATTTATCTACTGAATGATCAGCAGGGCTCAATTTTAAGGAATACAGAATCCTTGCATATAAGGAAACAAATGTGTCCCAATGAGCAACCACATCAGCACTAGCCCAACACAGATGTTGCTTTCCATTCTGAAAGTATGGCTGTAGCAGGACACAAATGTATATGTCACCAGAACTGCCTGCCTAGCCTCTGCATAGCAATGTGATGATGTCAGCCACCTCCCACCATCTATTCACCCCTAACAAGAAGTCATACCTAACCAACACAGCCCAGCATCATACACTAAAAAAACAACAAAACCCAAACACCAAACAACCAAACAAAAACACACAAAAAAATCCCAAATTACTTGTAAATCAAATGAAATTTCTTCAGCTGATACATAAGCACAAGGGCTGGAGAAAAACTCACCACACTGTCAGAAAGCCACGCTTGTCATTCCTTTGTGGTTCTCAATTCATCTCCTAACTGCTCTGATGACTACTCAGACTGCTTGCTACTTGACCTAGCACATCCAGGTGTCAAGGGAGCTTTCATGTTCATCAGCTGTTGCACAGCTGTCAGTCTTTTGGTCCATATCTACACAACTGACTGGCATACAGCAGGCAAAGTCAATCTTTCACCACATACCCGGACACATTTCATCACACTGATCTGTAACAAAGTAAGAGTCAAAGTTTCATCTCCTTTGTTCTCCATGCATCGTCATCAGGATGTCACCACTCGCATCTATCAGACAACACCTGCATTTCCAAAGCTTTTGAAACTGGGACAGATGGAACTACCTGGATTTTATGTCATGGGTTATCACAGCTGCTACCTTTAGCCATCAGTCTTCAGCAGCTTCACTGCAAAAGGTTTGATTCACAACCAGAATAGGAAAAAAGGGAGTACAAAAAGTCAAATATTACTAATATATTACAACTGAATAAGTTATTTTTAATATATATTCTAAATATCATACAAATAATCTTAATGTGTAAAATTACTTTTTTATACTCTTCAATGCTTCTCTGAATTATCTGAGCCTTCGTGAAAAAGTATCAAGGAAAAACTCAAGACAATCTCTGGGCTACAAAGCTTTGCCGGGCTTGTTCCAGCTACCAAAACTTGCGTACAATATTATACCCTGCTTTATCAGAAGTGCCCAGGACTTGGGCATCTGTATAGCTACTTTTAAAGCATTATAGAAATGCTACTTCTTAAGTTGATGGTAAAACAATGCCCTTGCAACCACACTGGGGCATTACATGACCACAGTACAGTTAACTACTACAACAGACTAGTGCTACCTACTACATTATTTGTTCACAGTGACTACTGACACAGCATGCAAGCACTTCTGAGTCAGTGACAATACTGAGTTGTTCTTTGTAGCATCCCCTCCAAGTAACAACCTAGGCAGATTTCAATTAGTTTCTGCAATCACAGCATCACCTGACCTGACAAGAAGCCACCCACACCTCTTCACCTCAGAAGGAAGGTGGCCATAATGGCTCATAAATATTCATACTTCTTTTCTATCTGCTGCATTAGAGTATTTAAAAAGAAAACAAAACAGAAAATAAAACAGATGGCATGTGGGACAAAGCAGAAAAAAACAGACAGGAGTAGTGGCAGATAGAGAGTGCACTGTTAGAAAAGGTTAAATTTACTTGAAAAAAATGAGTCAGGGAATAAATTACCTTTTTTTAAGATAAGGTCAAGTTCACGGAAGCAGCAGGTCTCACTGTGAACTTTTGCAAAAAAACCTGTTATTTCCTCTAACTGGTGCTCTGGGACAGTTCTTTGTCTGCCCAGGGAGTCTTAGATTTTGGGGAAATGTCTCTCAGGTATCTACGGAAACACCACAGGAAGATCTCAAAATCAGTCACTAACAGGTGAGACTACTGTAAGAAAATCTCCTTTCTAGAAATTGGTTGTTTTTAATAAAAGGCTTTTAAATCCTGCTAAGTGGATAGGGAATGAAACACACAATTCTATTTTAACACTGTAACCAAAAGGTAAATGCAAATCTTGCCTGTATAAACAGGTATAACTTCCTGGCTCAGCTCAGACATTTTCTGTTCCTGTAAACCAGGTTGATATTACCATTACTTAAATATGATGGGTAGTCACAGAGCTTGCATTTCAGAAAGGATGTTGGAAAAAAAAAACCTGCAAAACATACATATTAGCCATAACAAAGGCAACAAAAGTAAAAAAAAAATGGCCCCTCAGTTGGATCTACATGTACCTTATCAAAAAGGAGGCCTAATGCTTAATTACAATGCATGAATACTACAGGGGACAGAATAGCTGATAGCAAGGAAAAGATTCATCTATCTGTCAAGGCCATAAGACCACACAACACACTGAATTTGAGGCATGCAAGTGAAAAGCACAGCTTGCATCTTAAAAATAAGATACATAACAATCAGAAAGGCTTTTTAAGATTATGATGAGTACTCTATACATTGAGAGCTCCAAATCTAAGCCAGAAGTCTTCCTAAAGGATAAGCCTCGGCTTCAAAAGTCATTAACTTTCAAGTATCTACAGGCATGTCACTAGGATGCTTTAAGGTACCAAGCTGAAATACTGGTCCTATTTCTCCAAGCTTGGTCAGAGACTGGGAGCAGCACAGGTGCAAGAGCCCAGCATTGCACCTGGAGTAACTCACCTTCTTGGCACTTAGTGCCACCTTCTGCATTGCAACACACCAGGAGATACCGACAGACCCTACAATGCCTGTCTGCACCCTATCCTGGCACACAAGCAAAGGAGGGACTGCAGATACACAACCACAGCCCCTGTCCCACTGCAGTGCGCTGCCCACCCCAAAACTGGACAAACAGTTCATAACAGACACCTTCCAGCAGCAGCATGGCCACTCATGCCTGTCTGACATTTTGATCGAGAACAAAATATAGCCTTCCACCTACAATCAGAAGGGTTTGCAAAGAAAAGGAGAAAAGAAAAAAAAATACTCCCATGTATGTGCTTAATGTAACAATCTGAAAAATTATGTTGGGGGGGGAATATAACCTCTCTATCTTGCTGTGAGTTTCGTCACTGCCTCACTGTTTCATGAATCAGGCTAGGGAAAAACGACATGGGAATAAGAAAACCAGTTAGATTTTTAAAAAATTATAATATGAAAACTGTTTCTTCTACTGGTCAAGAGACCACTTAGGTGAGTGCTCTGATGCCAACTTCACTCCTTAACTCAAGTGTTGTGTTTCCTCTTTTTGGAAAAGCAATCTCAACCCCCAGGACAAACCTGCAGAAGCAGCAGCGCGACTCGTGCATTTTCCTCCATGAGGGTGCAGATCCCAATGCCCAACTCCCTCACAGCAGGGAGTGAAAAACCACCAACTCCATGGCTGGCAGCCATTCCCACTGTCAATAACCACACCAGCGAGTGGATACCTCACTAAAACAAGAGCTGTACCCGTAAAGCCTTAAACTTTTTTGGCTAATTGATCACAAGGAGGAAGAGATTTGTCAACCTGAGAACCACGACCACCTGCTGCTGTGTTGGGCACCTGCCGAGACACAGAGGGCACAAGCCAAGTGCCAGTCAGGGTGTTTTACCGTTTTTCTCAACATTGGTTATAGTCCAGCCTTCCTTCAATGTCTACTGGAAAGCAAAGGGAAACTGAGTCCCTTCATTCCTCACTTCCATCATTTATTATTTGTGAACACCTCCAGCTGCCTGGAGGAGCAATTTCTTGTGTCAAATCATGCTGCAGAGGCTCATGCTAATTTTCCACTTTTGAAGCACTCACCCAGACAGGTGATTGCAGAGAGCCACTGCAGCTGTAGTACCCATCTATAGGATTGTCACAATTTTGTTACTAACCTTTTTCAAGAAAGGTCATTCTCCAACACAAATCACTCTCCCATGAAATCAACTTTGAATAGAGGGACTTACTCTCTGACACTGTAAGGGATTTGCAAGCTGTTCACTGAAGTCAGGACCAGAAGCTAGCCAAATATTTACTAAAGCCAATCCCCAGTCAGTCTTACTCTTCTCTTTCAAAATCCTGGAAATGCAAAGTAACAAAGCCATACTCCTATATAACAAGACAAACACTGTTCCAATCAATTCTAAGTCACTTCAACTGCAAAGCGGATCACTTATCACTTCAGCAGTAGACCTGCCAAATCCAAACGGGAGAGTGGCTGCTAGTGCAGTAAGAACAGGACATGGGGCAAGAGCAAGGAGGGAGACTCAGAGACTGCGCCTCACAACTGACTTAGACAAACCATGGTTTTTAGAAGTGTTTCTTTTTTGTAAGANGTAACCATGACTTACATTTAAAGACATATATTCCTGATAAAGTAATTTTCATTCAGAAAGTATATATGTATGCATACTTTTCTGGGCATTTTCTATTGCCTTCTCCATTAATTTTCTGAAGTCTGTGTGCATATACATACACATCCAAAAGAACAATATTAGCAAAATATTATTTCCATGCTATGTAAACACTTGCTGATACAATATGCTGGGAGAGTTCATCAATATGCATTTTCAATACCATCTGAACGCAGGCCCTTAGTCTGGGTCACAGCACTCGAGGCAAATCATAATCGATTAATGGGCACCCACCCATCCTAAAAGTCCATCATTACGCATTAATACAAGAAATGCATGACTGCTTAATGGGAGAACAGTAATTGTGGTGTGTAAAGCAAACACACGGTAAAAGCCTGTTATTGCGTCTAAGTGTTCATCATCTTATTTCATCGCCTAGAGGACAAACAGGTACTGCATCCTTCAGCACCATAATATTGCAAACACATCACCAACACGCAGGTAAACCCTTCTAGCCAAAAAAACTCTGAAGTAGCATATGATGAGGTACAGGAGAAAAGTCCGTTGCACAGATTAAGAGACAAAAATGAGTTACTGACAAACCTTTGGCACCCGGCAGCACTTCTTAATCACGACAATCTGAGACTATAAATTTATAGAGAGAGAGCGCCTGGAACATTCCAGTAAATCATCCAAGACCTAGGGAGGGAGGAAACAAACGAGGTTTGAAGCCGTGAAAGCCAACAAAGCAATCCGCTCAGCGGTACCGCCTGGTTAAACGCGACAGCGGAGCCGAAAGCCGGGGCTGGCAGGAGCAGCACCGCCCCTCGGGCCACGGCCGGGCAGAGCCGCCGGGGCCGGGCAGGTCCCCGAAGCCGCCCCGCTCCTCCCGCCCACGCATCCATCCGCCCACGCACCCACCACGGCCGCGGGGCCGCCCCTCACCGCCCGCGCGGCGATGCCGGGCTGGCTCTGTACACCGGCGAGCGCCCACACAGCTCCTCCGCACCGCAGCGCCGGCCCCTACCGGCCCTTGTCCGCGCTCCCGTCCAGCCCCGCCGCCCCCCGGCGGGGAACAAGGCCGTGGCCGCGCGGACACGCCCGCCCTCCACTCAGCGCGGCGTAAACAGGAAAATAACGCGTCCCGCCCCCCACCCGCGGCGCGCACCTGCAGGGCGGGCGGGCGGCATGGCGCCCCCGCGGCGCTGCGCCCGGGCCCGGCTGCCGAGCGGCTGCAGGAGGACGCTGCTGAGCACCGGCTGAAGCGCCCCCCGCTCGGCCAGAGTAGCGCTAGCCTCGCTGCTCGCCTGTCGCCGGCACGGCCCCGCCCACGGTTCCACCTCCCCCTCGAGTCGGCCCCGCCCCGGCCCCGGCAGCCCGCAGCCGTCCTCGGGGGCCGCGGGGTCTGAGGCGGAGCCCACAGCTCCGCCAGAGGCCAGTGCCGGAGCTCTGGGCGGGGAAAGGAGGGCGCGCTTTTCCTCGGCGGCTTCACGGGCCTCTGCACCCACCCACCCGGCGTGCTGCCGGCAAGCGCTGTCCTGGGGAAAGGGGTCTGTCTTTGGGGCCAAAAAAAAGTCAAGTATGGAGTATTTCTTTATCATAAAGGCCAAGCGCCAGGCTCTGCCTCTGGAGAGGAGTTTTCTCAAGGCCGGTACTAAAACAAAACAACCAACTTTGGAAACTGAGGTTAACCAAAGCCTTTAGATCCATGGGAAAGCGAAAAACCTGCAAACTTTATTTGCTGTTTCCACAGCATGCAAGTTTCTTTACCCAGCCCCCCAAAACCAAACCCCACTATAGTTACCAGAAACTCCATTCCCTTACCTGAGATAACTCCAGGTAAGACAATTCTAGACATTTGCGGCTAGTCTAAATGTGATAAAGCTTCCTGTGCCCTTCTTCGGTCAGTAAACTGTTCTGAAAGGCTGGAAAACTTAGGGAAAGGCCTATGGTACTGTAACACCATTAAATCTGAAATTCGGTGGTATACATACACATACAGATGCTAAAAGAATGCAAAAATAAGACAGTAACAGGTGCACATGTATCTCAAGAATCATTCTTCTTAGTAGCTACAATGTTACAAATTCAAAAAGTTTTAATTTTGACAGGTATATGTCAATGGCCTATTTTTTAACTTAACGGCTGCTTAAAGATCCACTTCTAAATCATACTTGTCAATTGGAGGACCAAGTGCAACTCCAGTATGGACATGCACCCATCTCCTACCACTACCATTACCCTACTCGTAGCATATGGTTTTTACCACTCAGTGTCAGTACCGGGACAATAACTGTCTTGATTCCTCCTCTAAACCTGGTGCTGTACTTCCAGATAAAACTGAAGTTTTCTTCGGTTTTGTTTTGTTTGTTTGTTTTTTTTCTCCAAAAGAGTTTATTTTACAACATACAGATTTGCTTTAAAACAGTCTCTTGCTTAGAAGATACATTTTGATAGCACACTCGAGATACTGCATCTGATATCTATATTATTACCCAGACAAAAGACAGGCAAGCCCAAAGCTAGATTGGCTAAAATCTCAAAGACCTCACTTGCACCAGGGTTCTCTAACACGGCACAGAAGAATGGGGCCCTCCGGTACTGCTTAGGTAACAAAACTAGGAAAAACACCGCAGACCTAAAACAGTACAGCAATTTGGATAGTAAAATGGTATAGCAATCTGGATTTGCCAAATTGCAACAGAAGAAATGCAGTCCTATGCATCAAAGTAGTGGAAAACCTATTTATCTTAGCTGAACTTGCACAACATAACAGTGACCAACACCTTATTGGTACTGGGACCAATACTATTTAATATCTTGATCAATGATAGTGGGATTGAGTGCACCATCAGTAATTCTGCGGATGACACCAAACTGAGTGGTGTAGTTGATATGCTATTGTCAGATGTCCCATCACAGGAAGTGTTCAAGGTCAGGTTGGATGGAGTTCTGAACAAGCTGATCTAGCGAAAGCTGTGCCTGCCCGTGGCAGGGCAGGAGGGTGTTGGACTAGATGACCTTTAAAGGTTTCTGCTGGCCTAAGCCATTCTATGATTCTATGATTTTAGCTCCCATAAAGGTGTCTCTATCCTAATGTACCAGTTCACTCTCTGTCATCACGCCAAGCACCTCTACTATGTTGTGTAGAAAGCTCTTTGAGGACAATGCATAGATTCCATATAGCAGACAGAGAAACTACATGTTTCTACAGTATTTACACTGCCCCAAGCATTTCAAATGCATATTCCAGCCTACTGGCATGGGAAAGAAATCACTCAAACTCCTGTCAGAGCAGCAGAATAAGCACGTTAGGACTGGAACAGAAGCATCGTACAAGCTCTGGTTATGGCACTGTGGGTTATTGCCTGGAGCTCAGCCCACAGAGTTCATGTTGTTGGAAGCAATTGTGTGAGTGGGATCTAATATACCATTTTATTTTACTGAGGCTGGAAGGAAGAGGTAACGCTTGACTATCTGTTAAAATTATTAACATTATATACACACATATGCACATCACCTTTGGAATAAAACCTTTGAAAGAAAATTTAGTTTTCCTCTTTCTATAGCATGGAGGATAGAAGATGGTCTGAATGGTTTGCTCTTTCCCGTGGCAGTATGTTCCACGGCAACTGATTTGAATACAAACAATCTAACATTGTTTAATTCGTTGTCTTTGTGATATCAATACTTAGAATATCTGAGAAAATCTTAAATTCATGATGCTCATTCCTTTCAGGATTGGGCAAATTTGCTTTCTCACTGATTGCACTGTTTGGATGAAGACAAAATGCAGGTTTGCTTTTTTAGTCACTTCCAAATGACAAATTTTTACCCTAAAAAAAGATTTCTCACACAAACTCACAAGCATAATGACACATGGAAGACAGAATAGACTTGGGATACTTAAGCACAATGTTTGAACAGGGTTTGATCTCCCATACACACTTCAGCAGCCATTAATAAAGCTGCATACATTACAGAGAAAAACAATTGTCAGAGGTGCCAACAGTAAGTTTATGGCCTGCACTCAGAGCAGCTTACACTAATACCAGAAAAAAATTGTATTGCTCATGCGTGGTTCATGTAATTATTTTTTTTTAACATCTGCAACTGTTAGCTCACAGCTCATTTATTTAAGAAAGACAACCTACCATAAAGAACTACATTGATGAGCTTGAATACCGTAACAGTCCAGTTTTGAAAAGGTATAAAAATAAAGGTGACACCAATTGTTTCTTTTCCCATTAGCAGCCATCCCGTTTTTTCCCAATTACTCTTAAAATTATTCAACATGAAGTAGTCACAAAATAGGTTTCACACAGGCAGATTTTTATGCATAATTGAGGCTCTGCTTGATCCTACCATACACTGGGGGCTGACTTCTGTAACAATACATTGCTATTTTTAGCTGGTTTCTTTGGTTTATATAATGATGAATTTTCTGGGTGTCCCCAACTCAACCTGTAACTTTGAATTGATTGTCTAGATATAACTCAACTTGTCAGCAGTATTGAAAATCTCTCCAGGTTTAACAAAAATGAAACAGAGAGAGATTAGAGTTTGAAACTTTTATAAGTTCTCCCCTAATAACTGATTCTGAGCACCCGTTTCTACTGTCTAGTAGAGCAAACCAGAAGTTGTTTCTAAAATTCTCTGCAGAAGAAGGACTGTAAAAGAAAATGAATTTTCTCATAAGCATGAGATTTTAAAAAGTCATATTTGTTTCACCTAAGGTATTTTGTTGAGGTCAGTGGACACTGCATGGAACCACCCCACCACCATACCTTATCCCAACCCCCAGAATCACGTGCATTTTAACACAGGCTAAGAGCAAAAAGCTGACACAGGTCTTCCTGGATAAAATACGGTATCGGGGAAGAACAGAAGATAAGTGAAAACAATACAATAACTTATTAAAATTATTTATAAAAATACTGCTGATGACTTACTCCCCGATTTTTCTTCAGGATCTTTGAAATATTTCTTGTAAATAGTAAATTACTAGTCTGCACAGCATTAAGACATGACACTGCAAATTCTCACAGACTGCACCCTAGCCCTTTCAAATTTAAATTACAAGAAGACAGAGCAAGTCACTGTACAGCTTGAAATATTATCTTGAAGCTAGGTGTATCAGAACTGCTGTCACATTTTGACAATGCCTTTTGATATTTTCCTTAGATTCTTTCCAGAAAACCACTACTATAGTGAAAACAGATATAAGACATATGAAATACAATAGTATTTTTCACCCCCAGAAAATAATGATAATCTAACAGTTAAGTAACCATTCTGACCATACATGGAAATTAAACATAAAATAGCAAAAGACTGTGCATCATCTTTTTCTTCCCCCTTCTCTCCACCTCCCTGAAACTGAGATGATGTACATTTTAAATCGGGCTAACTCAGAGAACAAAAGCTGATGCCAAGACTTTCCAGATCAAACACACAGCTGAGGAAAGAGAGGAGTGATAAATGCATACATTGCATAGTTATAAATATCGTTTACAGCTTCTGTGCAAATCAAGGATTTTCACTACCGCTGAAGTGTGTACCCCAGGTACTAAAGACAATTTGTACTTACCATTTTATAGTGAAAATGTACTCAAATAATATACTTTCAGTAAATTAGCACATTACTTTGATGTTATTCTTACTCATTTTTACATAGCAAGCCTACTGTCACACATGTCACACATCAATTAACATGGCACATTAAAGTAATAATAATATGTAATATATTCATATGGAACAGACAAGTTAATTGCATGCGGCTTTACAGCTTGCATTTAAAGTAATCACTCTGATTTTTCAGGTTCCAAAATTCAGCTTTGCATACCAAACTCTGAAAGCCGGGGTACAGCACCTCTAATATTGAATGTTACTCACTGGGTTTTACTGACACACTGCTGTTCCGTTGTGTCAAGTGAAAAGAAACATCCGCCTCTGACATTCCTTCCCTGGCGCTTTTGGGAAGATCATTCTTCTCCAGCTAGCATTGCAGGCTGCACGCACAGGCACCAGCTGCTTCGGCGCTGGCAGGAGGCTGAATCGCTGACAGTTTCACTGATGCATTTCTCTGTCGGATATAGGAAGCCAGAGAAGAAGCATAATCTTCTACCAGTGCACATGACTTGTACAGGAAAGAAAGCACTTTCTAAAAATAAATAGACAGCATATGACACTCAGTGCTACTTTGCTGGTGATCTAGTGGTCAGCAGCCCACCCCCTACAACCTGGGTTCACATCCAGGAAAAGATTTATTTCAATGAAACTTCTCTAGTACATACACGGGAGTTTTCACTACTCTTACAGATGTAATCAATGACTCTTTCACTGCCCAACAGAAATTTAGTATGATACATCACATATCTTGAAAATAACTTGCTAACTGTCAAGCATAGTGATAGGACAAAGGGTAATGGGTTTAAACTAAAAGACAGTAGATTTAGACTAGATACAAGTAAGAATTTTTTTACTATGAGGGTGATGAAACAGCAGGACAGGTTGCCCAGAGAGGTGACAGATTCCCTGTTCCTGGAAGTACTGAAGGTCAGGTTGGACAGGACTCTGAGCAACCTGATGTAGTTGAAGATGCCCCTGCTCATTGAAGTGGGGGTTGGACTAAATGACCTTTAAAGGTCCTTTCCAACCCAAACGATTCTGTTTCTGTGATAACACAGCAAGAATTATTTGTTTCTACACGTAACAGTCTCCTAAGGCATGGACAAAATATGTTCGCCCACCCTGCCATCAGCCATGAGATCCCATCTTTCATAGGGTGAGCTACTTTTCTGAAATTGTCAGGGGGAATATTTTGTCTCTGTCACTCAGGCAGCTTAAGAATAGGGGGACTCACACCTGCCTTCATCCGAGGTGTCACACAACAGAGGCACTCACAGAACACATAGTCCAGGCAACGACCTGTCTGTTAACACGCCTGCACATGCAGCTGACATGGACCTACCTTAGTTTAACTTCACTGTCTCAAGTGCTGCTAGCATCACAGCCATGGAAGCACAGAAATCCATACCAAATCCATCCAAAACCCATCTGAGAAGCACCCAGGGTGTGGAAGCCTATGCTTTTAGCCAGGAGACCGCGGAGCTAGTGGAGTACACACACTCCTTTAAAGCTAGCTCAGTTTCTGCAGCATAGCACCACCCCAATATTTAGTTCATGTTTCTCGCAGGTTCTGTGGCCAAAATCATCACTATATTTGCACTGGCAAATTTTCCCTTGGCTCAGAGATACAGGAAACCAGGTCCCACTTCGCCTTGCTCTTCAACAAGGGGCACAGATTACCTGCTGCGACCAGGTGACCTCTCTCACCTAACCACGTCCCCCTCTTTGCAGTGTCTTCAGGCCCTGGTAGTGCCTCAGTCTGAGCTGTGCTCTGCCTCCAGTGCTCCACAGTTTTGTCTCCTCAAGGACTGAAATGCCCCAGTCTTACCAAAGCAGCTGCTATCGCTATGTACATCAAGCGCAGTTCTCACAGAATGTAAGATATCCGACTGTATCTAATAGGGCCTGATTGTAGCCTCACATTTTATAAGTTATCTACGTCGCTGCACAGTAAAATTGCTCACATTGGACAAAAGAAAGCTCCATCACAATCAAGACAGGCATTTTATTCAAGCCTGCTACTGTGAAGGGTTTGGGATTAATCACTGGCTGAACAGGGACACTGCTGAGATGGAAACCAAACACCTAAGCCCCCCGAGTACATCCCTGAGGAAAGAGGCCTCCTTAAGTTTGTTTTCAGACTCTAAATCTTGTAAAGATAAGCTAAGGCATATTTGCAGAGTCCACAAGCACTAAGCCTGAAGCTCATGTATCTTAACATGGGAAAAGTTTCTTATATAATCCATTCCAGAGGCAGAGGGTTTGAGAACTAGAGAAATTTGTTTGTGTAGAACAAACCCTCTTATATTATGGACACCTCTTAAATGGGGACAATTAATTTTGCTAGAACAGCTTGCAAGTCTACTTTGCTCATGTAAACAACATGCCAGAGGAAAAAGTGCTTATGCAGATGTCATCTGCATCGATGGCAGAGTTTTCACTCCTCTCATAGAAACGTTCTCGATAAAAGCAGTCACATACTCTCATCTACGGCATAACAAGGCCCAGGCAGCACAAGGCAAGCAAACTGCCCGTCTGGTTTCCCCTGCAGCCACGGACCTCCGCTGAGGTAGGCCTTTTGATCGGCTCTCCCCTGCAGACCAAACACAGAAAACCGGGGAAGCTGTGGCTTTCTGTTTCCACAGCCTGCCTGAAGAGCAGCCAGGACGGAGTGCAGGCACCACCAGCAGCCCGCACGTCTCGCCCCTCCCGGGAGCCGCCGGCCGGAATTTGTACCGCCGAGCGCTTGGCTGACCAGGTCCGGCCAGGTGCCGTTACAGCAACACCCCGTAGAGCGACTGTCTTGTAGGGAACGGCGTGAACAGGCAACATGAAACGAGGGCAAACAGCCCCGCTCAGCCGGGACCTGACACCCACTCAGCGGGAGCCGAGAAGGCCGGCCCGCGGCCCGCCCCGCACTCCGCCGCCTTCCCCCTGACCACCCGCTCTCTGCCCCGGCCGCGGAGCTCTTGCCTGTCGCGCTGTGCGGGGAAGACCTATTACCACTCGTCAACCGCCGGGCTGACGGCAGGGCACACGGCTCTGTCCCGCCCGGCCCCCGCCGCCATCCCGCCTCCCACCCACTGCGAGAGCCCATCACCCTCCTCGCCTGAGGTGGCTCCTCTCCTGCCCACCCTTCTGCTGCCCAACCCCCCTCTTCCGTGGGGTGGAATGGAACGTCCCTCCCTACATACGGCTGTCTCAGAGACTTGGTACTGCCCGGAAGGGGGGAAACCAAAGAAATGGAAGGAGTAGGGCGCGGGGCATGGTTGTGTTTCTTAACTCTTGAAGAGGAAGTTGCAAGACGTTCTTAAGTTTCCCTGGTGGTCTAGTGGTTAGGATTCGGCGCTCTCACCGCCGCGGCCCGGGTTCGATTCCCGGTCAGGGAAAGTAATTTTCTTTAATGTTCCGTTACAATTTTACCTTATTAGCGCACTCTCTCTGTCCATTCTCCCTCTGCTTTTAGGATTCAGAGAGCATGCGGCCGGCCGGACATGTGCGTGGCCGAGGCGTCGACGTTGTTACCCAGCAGCGAGTTCTAAGACGCACTGAGCCGGTCAGGTGGACTCATGCATGAAGGCAGTCTGTGAAGTCTTGGTCCCCTGTGCAGGTGCGGAAATCCTGCCCAGGTGTAGCGTCTGTCTGGAAGTCTTCCTGTCACAAAACTGCCTATGGACACCCAATGCCCACCCAAGTGCTGCTGAGAAACATCTGCATAGAGCGGCACAGGCAGGGCTGTGGCCAGGACTTAGAAATACCGTATTTTTCTTTCTTTTTTTTTTTTTTTTTTTTTTGGCTGCTCTGACGACCAAGGGTGTTCCCACACCTTTCCCCTCGCAGATGAATTGTCACTTTGTGCCATCATGAATCTTTGAGCCATGGCAGCGGGGACCCCCTCAGCTGTTACTGGTGTGCATGTGCCTCTTGGACTGAGTGCTGTTTCCCCCAGAGAAGGTGGGAAGGGTTTGTCCCCTGGATCGCTCTCCTGGCAGGAGGGGGGCTGCAATTCTCTGTGGCATTTGCTCACCTGAGAAACAGAAAAGCTATCTTCTCTGCCCAGCCCCCACCATGCAGGGTTGTTGGGTGTATGGTTATGGGGGCAAGAAATATCCCAGATATTTTTCAGGAGATGGAAAGAAAACGGTGATATTTTGAGATAATGGATCACAAGTATTTTTATTTTCCTTTCTGTTCTTCCTGAAAAGCTTGACTAATTGCTTTCCATCTCACAGTTAAGGCTGATGCACAAAGTTGATGGGAATACATTGCAGTAAATGTAAGGACGGTAAGGAAGACAATACCCTAACTACAGATCAGTTTAAACCAGAAGCTGAATTTCTGGTTAAGACTGTTACCTCTTTTTATACTTTACTGGAAAATCTGTCAGTGGAAGCTTTCACATCCAAATTTAATCTGGCATTAACTTTTCTTACTAGTTATTTTCTCTAAGTTATAACCCTACATTAATTCCACTTCATAAGTTTTTTCAAATCTTTTATTAATTCTTTTGCTTGTAAGTGAACATAAAACTTTTCATTACTTTTACAACCAATAGAGTCTTCAGAAAATGACAGCTCCTGGGTTTTTTCTAAAGATGTATTTTCTACTTGCCCTCATACTACATTTCTATCCGAAGGACATACAGTCATGTAGTCAATGGATTTGTTCTATTCCCAGGACATTCTGGTGGCCGTTTATCCCCTTGTTTTTTGTTTCATAGTGGAGGTAGACAAATACCACTTCATGCTCTCCTCTAAAGCGCAATGAGACTCTGCTTACTGACAAAAATATCGTTTGAACATGCCACAAGGTGGCACTCCGGACCCGCGT
Organism: Syrrhaptes paradoxus; assembly: GCA_013400615.1. NCBI lineage: Eukaryota > Metazoa > Chordata > Aves > Pterocliformes > Pteroclidae > Syrrhaptes > Syrrhaptes paradoxus. Next base: position 130,590 of record VZTO01012090.1, read on the forward strand.
CTGTCCCTGCTCTGAAGGTTTCAGATTTAATTCCATAGGTTAACATTGTGCCCGCTTAGTTCCAATGAGCTAGAAAGTAATGAAGGTTTTGTATTTGCTGATAGATCCAACTTCATGTACAGGTGAAGCTGTTATTAAGCCAAATCATATACAGCGTGTTTCCTTGAGTCTAAGGCTGTACATGAAAATTTTACAAGGTGTCTTTTAAACAGCTTTAACGTAGCATTTAAAAAAGAGAAGTTACAAAGAGTTATCAGCAGTATGACTCGAATTCTTCAACACCTCAGTCTATCTGTGGCATATATACATTGATGATATATGCCATTACAAGAGTGATGAAGAACCATGTGTCCCTGGATGTGTTTGTCCTCACAGCCACTCCAACAGGGGGTCTAGCAGCATTTCTGCTTTTCAGATGTAGCTTTTGAACCAAACATCGTGCAGAAAGCCTGTGCCAAGGCAAAGGAAGGAACCAGAATTTCTGCATCCCAAGTCAGGATCTCAGGGCATGAGCCGAAGGATTTGGGTTTGTTCCCTTCTGCACTGATTCACAAGGCTGGTGGACCATGGGAGCAGTCTGTGCTATGACCTTAGTGCTGTTGTCACCATGGCAGTCAAAGGACACAAACAAAGTGTTTACTAAACTGCTGGAGATGGGGAAAAAAAAATGCTGTCAGGCACACAATCGCTTCTCCAGGCTTCCTCCCTCCCCCTCCCTGTCCCCATCATCTCTCCCCAAGATCCTTTCTGTAAAATACTGATGTCTTAAAACATAACTGTAAATCCCTTTCCTAGGTACAGATTTGATATGGAACACCTCCTGGACAGTAAGCTAAACAAAACAAAACAAACAAACAAACAAAAAAAGCCCAGCAAAAAACTAAATTTCAGATCCTGCTAGGACCGTCCCTTCAGAACTACAGTTGGAAAATTTACTCTGAATCATGTTTTAAGTAAAATTGTTTTATCCAAACTGAGGCATTTTATTTAAGGTGATGGTAAGCAATACTATCCAAGGACCATTTTCCAAAAAGTCCTTTTACAGGAGCAATTGCCATGTCATATTAAGAAGGGCTCTGATCATGAAATTATGAAAGCTCTGATCCTTTTAAAAGCCTGAACTTTTTCACTTACATGCTGAAAGTCTGCTTTCTAGACCTCTTTTATTACTGCCTTGTGGCTATAGTCAATCATTACCTTCTGCTTTTCCATGCTTTGTTTCCCATGTGCTCTTTTGATTAATCATATTTTAGTAAACTATATTGACAATGTTATTATGCTGTGCCTAATCTCTGTCTTGCTGGCAGGAAAACGGAGCTGGGAGGTGCCAGCTTCCCCTAAAAGCAGGAAAATAATAACAGGCTATAAACTGATATTACAACGCATGCTCTGGCTAGTGCTGCTGCCCACCGTGTATAACAAGGAATAGCAGGGACCCAGGTGAGGCCAAGGTGGCTGACAGTGTGGCCAGGGCAGGGTGCCTTTTGCAGCTCTGCTGCCAAGCGGCTGTGCACCAAAACTGGCCCTGCATCCTTTGCAAGGGATTCCTTTTTTACATAAATGACAACTCTGTATTCCATAAATGGCATAATTGGTATTGTGTAAGCTGCAGTTCTGCACAAGAGATCCAGTAAAATGAATAAAAGAAACAGGAATTATATTCACTCCTGTTCGGATAAGAGCCTGCCCGTCTAATTCTATCAGGATGAAGTTTTGCATTATACAATCTTCAGTTTGTTTGTTCTCTACCCCAAGCTAGGTAGAAAGTCTCAGCCTCAGATCTGTATGGACTATGGCCTTAAGTCAATAGAAATGAAGCACTGTGCTGTAGCCTGCTGAGTGGCTTTCATCCTTCCAACTGTACCGCATTCATCTCCCCTTAAGCAAACAGGCTGAAGCTGAGTGTGAAGCATGTGAGACGATGAGCACGAGCTCCTATCACCATGACTCCCCTGCCTGCTGTGAGGCTCAGAGGGAGTGCCAAACCTGCTTCTGAAGTTGTCACCTTCAGGCTTTCCACCATGACCTCCCCAAATCTGTGTTTGGTGAGAAAGGAGTGACAGGAGCTGCTGGTGGCTCTGGCTGTGAATGCAGGCAACGTGCAACAGCTGGCTGCGACATGCTGTGCTGCCACACTTCTTCAGAAACACCAAAGTTTAGAAGAGGTACCCGTCACCCCCTGCCTGTCTGCTTTCTCGGTGACTGCACTTGTTGCTGGGCTGCTTGCAGTGAAGAACTCCTGCAGTGTGAGATAAACACACTGCAGGCAGCAGGAGCAGGCAGCCTTCTGCCTACAGGCAGGCAACAGTCACCTCTCCCAAGCGCAGCAGTGATTCCCCCATGACAGCTCAGCACAGCAATACCCAGAAGTAGTGTCCCCTGCTTATTCATTCCCATCATGTTGGTGTACTTACAAGTACTTAAGCACCTTTGAAAATGAAGTATCTTAAAATCTTTTGTAGCTACTCTCTATTACAGTTTGCTGATCCTGCCTTAAGAGTAAAAAATTGAATAGTTTAAAGTAATATAATAAATTCTGCTTCTCCTCTGGTTATGCTAACTTGAAAGGGATTTTTCTTCCATGTCATCCCTTATGCCACTGGAAATTTGCCTCCCTCACTAGCATCTGGGCTCCAGGACAGCTACTATCTTCTGTTAACTGGAGGCTTATGGCAAGTGCCAGAAATTCTGGTTAAGGGTGCTCACAAGGTGACCATGAGTTTGGAGACAAACTTTCTCCTGGAATCTGAGGTCTAATTAGACAAAATCACGGACAAGAAACTAAACAACACTATTCCCACTTTACAGATGGTCACCCAAGATGCAGAGTAACGAACTGTTGGTATTTCTGATGTGTTTAAGTGATCAAAAGTAGCTTGACACCTAAATATTTTTACAAATCAGACAAACAGGAATCCATCCTCTTAAGTTTTGGTCACGCAGGGGGCTTAAAAGCATGAATAAATCTATTTATATGAATAGTCCCACTGAAGTGGAACAGTTCCTCTGAGCATGCCTAGCGTCCTTAGTCCCTCTGCAGGATCAGTCCTTAAGTGCATTTTGTTTCTGAACTATCAGACTGATTTTGAGAAGCAAAGGGAGCCCTCTCTCAGCTGAAAAAGTAATGCACATCAACGGTAGCTAAAAAGTATCTAACATGCCCAGCATTTCTTCCCTTAAAGGGTAATACACTGAAAAAAAAAAAGTCTCTGTTTTTATTTTTTGTCTCCAATTTCAACCACAGACACAGAAATACCCCACTGCAAAAGCTGGGCATATGGACAAAGAGGTTTTACATATTTATATTGAATTATTATTTTTCTATTGTTTTGTTGGTGGCTACTGCTATTGGGCATCCTTGGGTTTTGATGGTCACATCAAAGGAGCTGCTCTGGCGTGAGAACCTGTCAAAGTGAGCCAGATAATTCATGGATTTATTACTGAGGTCGGTTCCCATGATTGTCAGTGGGCAGCAGCCACTGCTGTGTTGTAATCCCCATTCTCTCGGTAAGACACATACTGCCTTAAAAAGGTTTAATGATCCAATAGTGATTTACTAATGGGAATCTTTCTTGTGGGTTTAACAGGCCTTGAAGGAGGAAGGCAGCACATGAAGGTCAGTTTTCAGCAGCACTGAGAAACATTTTTATTTTTTTATGAGATTCCTGTTTGTAATGTTTTTATCCGCAGGTATTGGACCCGTGATAACAGGGGGAGAGAAGAAAGCAGGCACTGATGATGACGGGTCACGACCAAAGACCTGAGGTAATTACCAAAACCCACATGCTTTTGCCTTTGTGATCAACGAGAGAAAGGGAGTGCAGTGAGGGAGAGTGGGACAGCCCGCTGAAACCTCGCTCTTTTGCTGCGGTTGCAACTCATTTGCCTTTCCTTTCTGTCAGGAAAGAAGGAAGGGGGCTGCCCAGTGGGACAGCTGCCCAAAGAGAGGGCAGGGGAGGGAAAAGGCGAGGAAGCGGCTGTGTCTACACAGAGACAAGGAGATGATCCTCACGCCCCAGGAGCCAGTGTACCCTGCTGACGCTCCCCCTGCCACCCTGGTGCCTCTTCAGAAAAACAAACCCAAGAAAACCCAAACAAAATAAACTCCTTTCTCCTCCACCAAATTACATTTAGAAAGCAACAGAGTGAGAGGGGTTGGGGAGAAAAACAATGTTATTTTATTTTAAGGTTTGTATATTAAACCCAAGTGTTGTGCTGGGAAGAGTCATTAAAAACTATTTGAGCTATCCACACACAACAGACCTCATCGTGTTAATCTAGTTGCAAAAGCATACCTTAAATGCATAACACTTTGTTTTAAACTCCCTTAAGTAGAGTCCTTCTCCTGAAGAAAAATAAAGTTACTTGGCTCTCTGAAATATGAAAAAAAAATACAGAATTTGAAGTTAAATCAAAACTAAGGGGGGGGGGAACATAGGCCTTTAAGTAATCACAATTTTGACTCCTTCTTTATAGGTAAAATACTTTTTATCTTCCAGTAATATACTGTTTCCTGGAGCAGTGCGCTGAATCCATAGGAGGTCTTGCAGTATAATGTATATGAAGACATGGGCAGAATTAGAAATTTCACAGCTGTTGGGAAATTACAATCACAATTTCAATGTTGCATCAAGGTATTTTTTTCATCCTGAAGACTTTCCTTTGTAGAAGAGAAAAATGCTGAACGTGGACAGTGTGGAAAGCAAAACTAACTCAATACCTCAGAAGGCCTTTCCTGTAGAATAAGTAATAGCAATGTTTACATAAGCATAATCTAAAATATTTAGCTTTTCTTGAATGCAATATCAGCAGCTGTAGTCTGACTCTCCAAACCATGAAAGTAATCCAATCAGACACATTTTCTTTTATTTCCCATATTTGTCTCCTTTTGCTTCTTATTTTTTAATTTCTAGGGTACAACACTAATTCATGTGTCCCAGCTTTGCGCTGCCACCATGAATGCAGAAAGAGATCCCTTTCAAAGAGAAATTATATTGACATAATCTTATAATCATCACCACTGCTACAGCGAGACTATTAAGAGAAATTCTGAAGCTAGTGTTGAATGAGGTGTTGACTGGGCTTAGTTTTCAAGATCAAGAAATGATAACAACGTACTATAATCATATTATTTTTATACTCTTCTGTTGTTTCTTCAGGTGAGAAGGAGGCTGACTCTTTGAAAAAAATTAGATCACATGTGAAAATACAATTAGGGCTCAAATCCTATCTCTCTGCAGATGATGCAAGATATAGAGAAGAAGAAATTCAGTTGCCTGGCCATATGCATTTAGTGCCACTTACGCAACCTTGGGTTTCTCAGGCATTTGCACAAGGCTGGCAGAGGTGACACAGGACACAAGGAAGACCTGCACCTTCCAGGGTGGTAGCTGGAGCCCAGCTTAGAACACGGCAAATATTTTGGCAACTGAATGCAGACTAAGTGATTGTAGTAGAGCAAAACCACTAACACGGACTTCGAAAGGACAGACTTTAGGCTATTTAGGACACTGGTTGGAAGAGTCCCTTGGGAGACAGTCCTGAGGGGCAAGGGGGCCCAGGAAGGCTTGACCTTCCTCAAGAGGGTGGTTTTAAAAGCACAGGAACAGGCTGTCCCCATCTGCAGAAAGACAAAGTGGCAGAGAAGATAACCAGCCTGGCTACAGAGAGCTTTTCCTGGGAATAAAAAAAAAAAGGAGAGT
>VZTO01012093.1:0-32480 GCA_013400615.1 Syrrhaptes paradoxus
CCAGGAGTCAACATGCTAAACAAGGAGCTGCATCCCACAATCTGATCCTCTATCATGTGTGTGTTGTGCTCAGCTTCACTGATTCTGAGGCAAGCCAATGAAATTCCAGAATAATTTTCAATATTTTTTTATATTTCCTTTTTATCACTATATTTGGCATTAAATTAAAACCTACATCAGAGCACGGAGAGAAAAATTGGGAAAACACGGAGGAAAGACAGGCAAAATTAGGACACTTAGTGATATTTGTTGTCTGTTCTGAGAAACAGGAGCTTCAACAATGTGCTGTTTAAACAAGACATGAACAAATTAAGACTGAAAGAATTATTTTAAACAGCAGTCATGCGAATTATAATGGCACAGAGTTACCTGAACTCAATTCAGACAAACTGGTTTGAGTACAAGTAACAGCAGACCTCAGCAAAGATCTCTACAAGTTCTCATTTTATTCAGTTTCTCAAGATGACCTTACTATCAGAGAGGAGAGACTGAGGAAGGGGGAAATCAAAATGGAATAGACTGGGAAAAATGAAATTTTGGTGGGAGAGAGAAGCAGTAGCACAACCAGAAAGGTGAGAAGAAAACCAAAGCTATAACTGAAACGGGAATAGGTTTGGATGAGTAGAAATTTGGGGCTTAATCTGAGACCTATGTCCAGTTCAGAGACAAATCAGATATGGAACAAAGAAGAAAGAGATGACCTTATTAAAGGGGAGGGGAGTGCAACAGTAAGAGGGAAATTATTTCGAATTTGAAGCCTAGGTCATTCCCTTTGGGTGGGCAGGGAGACCAATACAGGGAACTTGTATATTAGAGAAAACATGGTCAGGTGTTACTGAGAAATTATAGGTGACAGTTGTGTATCTAGAGCACAGACAGGGAAGATATGGTATGAGAGAATATTATCTCACATCAGGAACATGAAACGGGATTTGCATCCAACTCAGCAAAAAGACTGGGGACAGACATTTTGTGGAAAAAAAGACAGATGCTGGAACTAGGAACAAGGAGTAGGTCACAGTGAGGCATGAATGTGCTGGAACTGCACATCATCCACTTGATGTCAGCAAAGACCTGAAAGACCCACTGACCACTAGTCTGGACCATAAAATCATAGAACTGTAGAAACACAGAGTCACATAATAGTTTGGTTTGGAAGGGGCCTTTAAAGGTCATCTAGTCCAGTCACCCCTGTAATGATCAGGGACATCTTCAACTAGATCAGATCTCTCAGACCCCCATCCAACCTGACCTTAAATGTTTCCAGGGATGAGGCATCTACCACCACTCTGGGCAACCTGTTCTAGNCGTTCATAATTGTCATTAACCTCTCACTGTCTCAAGAGACAGAGGTCTGTTCATAGAAGTCATGGGACTCATTATAATATCAATAACCTGCAATAACATGATGCTCTGTGACAGCAATTCTACCTTTCTACCTCATTTTCAGTTGAAAACTCAATTGTTGCACTCTGACACATTTAAATGTTAACATTAAAAGAAAACTATGTGATGGCTTGAGGTTGTAGTACAGAGAGTCCAAAATCCATTAACATAATATATTCTGTATAAGTATACAGCTTACACAGCTCTTTTGCTTTCAGTTTTAATCTAGCCTTTTATTAGATTTCAGGAAGTAGATCTTCAGCTGATGTTAACAGTAACAGTTCTATTCATTTTAAGAGTTCTTCATGATTCATTGCACAAAGCTAAAGAACGATGTATTTGAACAGACCTGATTTTGTCTTGTTTCTTTTCCAGCCTCCTCTGCAAGTTTTCCAGATACCATTACACTGCTCAGATCATCTTATATTCTTCTACTAACTCAGCCACTCATAGTAAAGGAATAAGCACCAATGGATATGGTTTTTAACAAGTAATTCTGACAGGCTCAGTGGGATTATTTCCAAGAAGAGTTAGAACCCACTCTTACTTCAGAAAACTCAATAAATTCAAGATACATTTTCTCACTAACCTGTAAGGAAGTATAGTATTGGACCACAATATTCATACATTTTAATATCATAAAGGTCCACAATGTAATGTGACCATGTAAAACAGACCAAAGTGTTTACCAAAGGATTTCTAAATAGCACCCCAAACTATTTCCTGGGCTATTAAATACCTTTAGAAAATTGTAAAATCTTTAAATTGACTTAAAATGACTGAGAAAAATACCACATCTTTGCTAGGTAATTTATTATATTATTAAGTCATTGATATATATATTACTATTATTAGCATTGTCAACTTTTCTTTTCATTATGCCCTTTTATCCTATTTGATTATAAATCTTTTTACTGCCAGATAAAGTTTTTTCCAGACAGGTATTTTGAAAATCTCATAAAAATATCTCTCTACCTTCTTTCCCAAGACAAAAAAAAAATAAAAATCATAACAAGACAGGTTTTTCATGCCTTGACTAGTATTTTTTGGCAATTTCTTTCCATTTTTTTTATTTTTCTCAAAGGTATATAATGAAACAGTATACACTAATGATCTTATCAAAAATTCCTCAGAAACAACATCTCTATCATGACTGAATTGCAGTGCCTAAATATAGTCAAACAACATCCCTTTTAAGCACAGCACTATTTTAGAAGGTCATTTTCTACTGGCTATCTCAATAATACTGTGCTCCTTCTCATTGTCACTGATTGTAGGATACTGTTTCCCATCTAATTAAGTGTGACCTAAGCCTTTCTTTTTCTTTTTTTTTTTTTTTAAATTTCTTTTAAGCTATGTGAACTTGAATTTGGCTATATAAAAATGAACATAGTTCAGATTGTATCTTTTACCAAACAACTCAGAGTGGCCACTTTAGTGGACTTGTACCTACTGTTATTTACCCCTCTATCAATTTTTGCAATGCTGCAGGTTATTGGTTTGGGGTTTCTTTAATATTTTTTCTAATTTTTTTTTTATTATTTCTTCAGTGGTGGAAGCATTCCTGAGGCTCAGAGACTGCAACACTAGGAGTCTGGACTTAGATATTCATTTAATTCAATTGACCTATACAGTATCTCTGCAACAGTCCAAACCACTGGATGGAATGCAAATACGTTTTCCAGTGTCTGAGCAATGGGTTGTCATTCTGTATTCCACCCTCTCCCCCAGCATCCTCAATGTTCTCATAGTTTAGCAATGTCTTTTTTCCTTACTATCTTAGCAACTTCATCTCTCAGCATTAGTTCAGTATAACTTGACTAACAACAATTGCAGGATCTTTAAGCAATCTCTTTAGCATTCATTAAATCTTATCCTCAGTGGTCTTCACAGCAACACAGTATAAGCTAAATTTGCTAAGTAGAAAAGAGTTCATTTTCCAGACCCCCATGGGGATATTGTGCCTTCATAACTGATGACTGAAAAGTCAAGGGAACAGAGCTTAAAACAAGTGCTCTATTTTGGCCTTGTACATTGCTAATAATACCCTCATCAGTGCTGAGCAAACACCTCACTGTATTTCAGTGGGGTTATTTGTGGAGAGAGATATTGTCAATGTAATGGTAGCCGTAGGGGAACGAGAAGATGCTGAATTAGGATTTGACTTCTGGGACATAAAGCTTTTCCCTTAAGAGACCGGAAGAAGAAGGCTTTGCCCCTAAGCAAAGTTGAAGAAGAAGTGATGGTGGACCTGACATGGCTGGAAGGAGAAGTGACTGAAATGTAAACAATGGAAAGATCCAGATGTAAACGAGGGAACAAATTCGCTAGAAAATAGTGTGTTGTTTTTAGTTAATAGCCAATAAAAGGTTTTGTAGATGACGTATTCACAGCAGTAAAAGACTATAAAAGTAGTTGTAAAGGAGCAATAAAATGATTTTTCTTCACCACCTAGCAGAGTTCGCTCTTTGATCCCGCCGTTACAAGTAGCAGAGTCAAAATCATGGACTACGTTTTCACTGTGCTAAAATGTTATGTTAAAGTGCTATTAAGATTGCTTTCATAGGAGAATGCAGAATAAAGTATCTTGCAAAGTCAAAGTAATGTAGTAGTCTGCCTCCAAGTGTGGAACCTATTTACCTATCTCGCTTGTCTTGCTGCAGGACGTACAAGGTCTTCGGACATCTATGCTGTGCCTTACTGCACCCTGCATTACCACACACCACCTCTCTCCTTCAATGCCCATACTAATTTTTCATTATCTCCCATTTTTCCAAGCAGTTAGGGAATGACAAGAGACAGAGCAGCAAACCTGACAGCAATTAGGGTGTCAGGATAGCCACACCCGCTTCTAGAGACCAGAATGAACTGCAGTAGGTCATTTTGTCTCACAAGTCACACTGAATGGTGCAAGCCTCAGCCTTAGCTGAAACCATGGTACAGGGCCTAAGTGGAAGCATGAAAGTTTCATTAATCATAAATGGCTAAGAAATTCTTGTTTATGGTGAGGGTTTGACACTAATGTTGCAGACATGCTAAATTTATACCCATCTCACAATGGTTCTGAAATCGCATCACAGACACGTGCTGGAGAACCATGACTTTTGAAGTTGAAATTCACCTTCATGATCTCTTACAACAGCCCAGCACAGAATCTGAAATAGAAGAAAACTCATTTCCAGGCTGTCATTTCAGCCTGTGTGTAGGTGGACATCTCTCTGCCAGACTCACACTGGTTTTAATACAGCTGTTTGGCATTAGCAAGTCCACTACAGGTGACATTGTCAAGAAAATATTATAGGATTTTAAGATAGTCTCGTCTCCTTCTAGTTAGCTTAAGGTCTCCTAACATTGCTTTCAAAAGTGGATCAATGCTGGCATGAACAATATTATCAAGTTCAGGATGGCCTACTCTGCACTACCCAGTTTCTGCACCAGCAGTGGGATGCCATTCCAGGACGAGCTGGAACTACATGACCGACGAGGGTTGTGGAGTTCACTAATCACTGCCTCCAGGAGGGCATGCAGAACACCATTTCCTCATCTATAACTTCATCCACACAGTCCCACTGTGAAAATTTCTGCTGTTCCAACTGTAGGTCGTAAACTTGTTTCCTTTCTCCCTTCTTTCTCTTTCATTTTTCCTGCTTTCCTGAAGCAGACACAACATCAATACAGCATCATGATTTCATTGTTCAGCCCTATTTGCAGTTTTTTGTTTCCATTCTTCAATAAAATCTCGCTACACAGCTCTTTTTCCACCTAGGAAAAAATCGGGATAAGGATTTTTCACAATCGAGGTTGTTTTCACTCTTCTCCCACAGCATAATAAATATATAACTGTAGAATGAGATCTTATACTATTTCACCATCTGAATCTATTTATTACAGAAAAGATACATATTCCAGCTTCACTTTACATATAAACCTCTTATCTATTCCCATGCTTGTCATATTCCTTTGTGCACAAACAGTAAACATGAGCTGCAGAGTCCTTCTGAATTTCTCGCTTCAGTATCATTTTCTCTGGGATTCTAGCCTCTCAAGGGTTTTTAATAAAATTTTATTTTACTTTGGTTTAGTTTGGCTTACTTTGGGTTGGGTTTTTTATTTTATTTTACTTTTTTTTTTAAGAGTGCAATAAACTTGAAATAAACTAAACAATTTTCTCCTTCCAACAGGTAGTTATGTCCTCATTTGCCAATGAGGGAGCTTAAGAGTTAAAAGTCTTCCCAAAGAGTATCAAATTAAGAAAGCAAAAGCATTTTTTAAAAAGAGAAACCCAACCAACACTAACCCCTTTGTTTTTAAAAGCCCTAAACAAAAACATCCATTAACAGGAATTAGTAAACTTTACAGTTCTTATTTAAAGAAACTGTGACTAGAGTGCACACCTTAAGAACAAGCCCAAAACACACCCGCTTTCAATGGTGTCTGCCTCACAGACACACACACAACACACACACACAAGAACATCTGCATATACAAAGCTTGTCCTTTTTAACTCAGGCCTTTTGAAATTACTCAGTTCATAGCTAGGGAATATTTTCATACAGACCACACTTGATTAATGGGGCCAGCTCACATTAGTCACAGTTCTTTCAAGAAAAACTTTGATACAGGCCATCTGTCAGAGTCTAGTCTGACTGTATGCACATGCAGGCTGGAGCATTAAGCAAAGTATCCAGAGAGAGACAGAGAACACAAGAACAGGCTCCATTCTGATTTAGCTCCTCTAATCTGCTAAAAAGTGATTTGGCATCAATATAAGCAAAACCAGGGCGACTTGTCCTCCACTGCTTTTCAGATACCTTAAATTCAGATCCTGGACTGTTCTTCTACATATTCCATAGAATGAACCCATTATCACTTGTTCTGGCTTTTTTTGTTTGTTTGGTTTTGTTTGTTTGTTTTGTTTTGTTTGTGGTTTGTTTGTTTGTTTGTTTGTTTGTTTGTTTTAAGTACAGTTTTAAAGGCATTCAGTCACTGTTAAAAAAAAAGACTGGAAATCTCCAGCTGTATGCCTTTAATTTTCCTCAAGCCAATAAAAGTGAAAGTGACTGTTAACTGCTACATGCTGCACAGAAGCAACCTTCCTGCCTTCCTGTGAAATACCTCCCTTATAATCCAGTCAGGCAGACAGCTCTCTTTTCAGTCCTCTCCCTTATTACGCTGAGGAAGTGTCTCTCCTTGGGTAAGGCCTCTTTTATTTTTTTCAGTACTGCTCCAGGTCTCTGAGTCAGTTATCTGTTGCTTGTCACAAGGCATTAGTAGCTCACCTTGCTGTAGCTGTGGTGAAACATTTCATTTTCTCTCTTTCTCTCCTTTACAGACAAAAAGAGCAGGCACTCTTCATACAGATCATGATCCAGATAGCAGTCTCCAGGTTGCTGTGAACCCTATGGCAGTTTGCCTGTCATCTAATATGAAGAAGCCTGCTCACCTTACTCTGTTATGGACTTTTAGAAAAGGTATGCCATGCGTGGTAGCTGGGGGAGAGTGGGTAGGGGAAGGGACAGGAGAACTTTTTATTTGGACCAGGTTCTGTGATTCTGTGGTGGACTTTCTGTAAGACAGACTAACAGAACGCCATCTGCAGAGTCAACAGTACATGTGCAGATGTCCAGGAAGGAGATCAACAAGCCAGCTGCAGCTGAGTTCTCAGCTTTTGATATGTAACAGGTGGAATGTCACCAGTGATCCCAAAGGCACCATTACAGTTGTAAAAATCGGTCAGGGAATTTCGCTTTGAGACTACTTGTGTGCCAAGTATAAATGCAGACTGTAAACATATTGGATTTTTCCCTTTCAGTTCCCAAAAGTTCTGCAAGCAGCTTATGACGTTTCAGTTGGTATCACCCTGAGTATTCCTATCAAAACATCTACCATAACCAGGTCATTTCTGAATGATGTAATGAGAGTGTTCAGTTTTGAAATGACAGATAAATAGTTTGTTTAGGGATGTACATAAAGGCCATGGAGGCATGCTTCTGTTCTGTCTTAAACTGACCAGCTCTTAAAATCAGGCTTAAAATATTTCTGTGAACATTTCTCAGTCAGTGAAAATTCAAATTACTACAATACTTTGAACAACAAATGTCAAAATACAAATGTACTGTTCATATTTTTCAAGTAAATTTTGTTGATTGCTCTCATATAGGACTGTTTCTGTATCATATGATCATAGTTTGCTGTAGAAATACTTCTTTTTCCCCCCTGCCTCCCTGCTGCTAGTGCCTGCAGTGAAATGAACTAGCTGCTTGGTTGTCATTCTTGACATTTTTGTTCAAATAAAAACCAACACCTTAAATTTCCTATAGAATGTATTTCTTACATGGGACAGCTGGTGGAACAAAAGGGAAAATTGTTTGGAGGGAAATAGTGTCTTAGAAGTGGGCTGAGGAATTATGCATTGGCATGAGATTTCCCAGTGGTTTAAAAATACTATCTCATGGAAAGTGCACAGCAATAATCAAACTTGAAGGAAGAGAAAAAAAAAAAAAAAAATTAAAGGAAAAAAAAAAAAAAAAAAAAAAAAGCAAAAGCTATCTAAGTGACAGCTGTGGCTTGGGTAGCCAGAAGGATTTAGAGAATCAACAAGATCTATAAGGGTTACAAATCCTTTAAACAAATGGTGGGCATACCTTGTTAGCTGTACTCCCACTTTTTCTAGTTGTTTCTTCCACTCATAAGTTAAATATTTTTATATGCCTTGCATCTTAGCCAAATTAAACATAATGAATTACATTTTTTTCTAAAAAAATTTTTTTTTCTTTCTCCTCAGGCATCTCCTGACACATTCCTCTTTTCATGGAGGGCCACAAGGGACAAAACTGCTGAACTTGACACAGTTGGTTAGCATGAGGTACTTAATTAAGTACTTCATCTCCAACACTTAGCAATACTGGAAATGCACTAAGACTGATTCAGAGTGGAGTCTTTATTTAGAAAGGCTACAACAATTCACCATCTCAGATTCAAAAGTAAAATTTTAACATGTCTGTTTTCTTTCAAAAACATGTAAATACCTTTTGGCCAAGAATACAGAGAGGTTAGTGCAGACACCTGTTTCTATTCTATGCCAGAAAGAGAATATTGAATACAATCCCTGCTGCTGAAATGAACTGTAGTCTACTGTGCTTATGATATATTCCCACACAAGGAACAGCTATAGTTTCGCTCTTCTCCTTCCCTCCCCCTCCATACTGTGTTAAATCCTGTATGCACATATACAGTCATTTATCAATCCTAATCCCTATCTTGGTGAATTTCCTGAACTCATCTGGCAGCTGCTTTCCCAAGACTAAGCCTACAATGCACTCAGGTAAGAATGGGCTGGTTCAGAGAGTTCAGGTAGTTTCATAAATTCCCTACTGTCGTGGTTTTAAGGCCACCCAGCAACAAGCAGCAGGCAGCTTCTCACTCTCTCCTCTCCAGTGGGATGGGGAGGAGAACCACAAGGACAAAATGGTGAAAACCTCATGGGCTGAGACAGGTACAGGGAGGGTTCATTCACCATTTATGGTGATGGGCAATAAACAGACTTGACCTGGAGAAAACACAAAAACAACTTAATTTGTTAACAATCAAAACCAGAATAAGATAATGAGAAATAGAACATCTTAAAAAGGCACCTGTCCTCAACCCGTCCCTTCTTCCCAGGCCCAAAGGCTTTGTTCCTGATTTCTCTGCCTTCTCCCTGCCGGTGGCAGAAAGGGGTTGCAGTCAGTCCACCCCTCCGTCCTCCTCGGGGGAGGGTTCCTCAGTCTTCCCTGCTCCAGCATGAGGTCCCTCTCACGGGTGAGTCACAAACCGCTCCAACATGAGTCCTTCCCATGGGCCGCAGTTCTCCGCTAACTACTCTGATATGGGTGCCTTCCAAAGAGTCACAGCCTCCTTCAGGCGCAGCCACCTCCTCCAGCATGGGGTCCTCCATGGGCTACAGGGTGGTATCTGCCCCACCGTTAAATCTCCATGAGCTGTCAAGTTCCATAGGCTGCACAGGGACAATGTGTGTCCCCATGGTCTTCACCAGGGACTGCAGGGGAATCTCTGCTCAGGCACCTCCTCCCTCTCCTTTCTCTTCACTGATCTTCGCATCTGCATAGTTCTCTCTCACATCCCACTGCTCCCTCAGTTTCTCACAGGCACCATCTCATTAGTCCCCTCTCCTGCTTCCGAAACCTTGGAGACAGGGCAACTTCCAGCAGTGACTTACAGGAGCCATCACTGTATCCCTTCCCTCACTATCAAAAAAAAAAACCACCACACAAAACCACAACACCTACAAAGCTATAAATCATACTTCTTGATAGCAGACAGAGTCACAGTAGGCTTTGCCTTATTAGGATTTCCCGTGTGGCAAGACAAAATTTGATACCCTACAATAGAAATGCATAGGTGATTTGCACCTACTGGGTGCTATTATTGGGTCATCTCACTTCTTCCCTGAATGAATTTGGGCAGAAGCATAGATGACAGCATCGTATTTCAGGCACCAGCATCAGACCCTCAGTAGTCTCCAGAACTCTTCAGCCTTAGAGTCATCCTTTATGCCTCATGCAGTTACTGAATCTTAGAACCACCTTCAGGTTCTCAATCATTCATTGCATTATTCAATATCAGTACCTTGATAATTAGACTGAAAATTAGATAATTATGTATCATGACAAGATCTCTAAATGAATTCCAGCTAGTTTGGGGCATCTGCTCTCTTCTTAAATGATCATTTGTGTCCTATGATAATGGTGCTTTGCAAATCCATGTCTACTCTCTGTAGTAACATGGTCCAGGTATTGTACTGATAAGATCCTAGGTAAAACTTTTCTTCCTTAAATGCATGTAGAAATATTTTAAACCTTTTTTTTTGTTTAGCTACTTATAATGATATATGAATGTATAGGACCTTTTTGATTACAAAGACAGTTAGAACATCTTAATTTTTATTCCAGTTAAAGCTCTTGACAAAACTCTCCTGGACTTAAGTTACATAAAATCCAGCTTTAGTCAATAAACTTAGACAAGGATAATATTGTAAGACCTACACAGACTGCTTTTTCCATTACTGCATTGTGTTTACGTGGCAAGGTTTTTGTAGCAGGGGGGCCAAAGTGGATGACTCTGTCAGCAGAGACCAGGGTCTGTCCCCATGTTGTACACAGCCAGTTCCAGCTGGCTCCAAAACAGACCCACCACTGGCTAAAGCTGAGCCCATCAGCGATGCAGGTGTTGCCTCTGTCATAACATAGTTAAGAAAGGTTAAAAAATGCCACACAGCAGCTGTGAGAGAGAGGAGTGTGAGAAACAGCTCTGGGGACACCAAGGTCTATGAGGAAGGAAGGGGAGGAGGAGCTCCAAGCACCGGAGCAGAGATTCCCCTGCAGCCCACAGAGAAAACATGAAGCAGGTTATCCCCCCTGCATCCCATGGAGAACCCCATGCCACACCAGATATCTACACTGCAGCCCATATAGGAGCCCATGCTGCAGTAGGTGGATATGCCTGAAGGGAGCTACAGCTCATGGAGAGCCCAGGCTGGAGTTGGTTCCTGGCAGGAACTGCAGCCCCTGGAGAAGAGGTCATGGTGGAGTAGGTTTTCTGGCAAGACCTGTGACCCATGGGGAATATACACTAAATCTTTGCAAGTCTATTGCTAAAGGACTGCATCCCATGGAAGGGACCCACACTGGAGCAGAGGAAATGTGTGAGGAGGAAGGTGCAGTGACAATGTGGTGTTATGAACTGACTGCAACCCCTATTCCCCATCCCTCATGCAATGCTCAGGGTGGGGAGTAGGTAAAAGAGTCAGGAACAAAGAAGTTAAAGGCTGTGCAGACTTTAGACAAGTAAGCAAAGTCCATTTTCTTTCTAGGAGAGAGGTAAGTAATTCAGATGAATTCAGAAGTAATCTGAATATCAACTTATGACAGCACAAAACCAGAAGGGAAGCCAAATTTTTTTTCTACTTTACTATTATTTTCATGCTTGTAAGATTAGGGAAGTTAAAATCACCACAGAAAGGATATCATAGCTATGCTGAAACAGAAATAACAGAAAAGTCACATGAGAAAATTTGACTATACAAAAATTTCTACCGAAGCTAAATTTGTTTGAGCAAGAATTTGAATGTCTGTGCTAGTACCAAAGAGTACCCTGAACATCAGATTTATTTCACATACATTTGTTACTGCTTTTTAGAAAAAAAGCAGTACTTTAAGGAAATTTATTAACAGGAATACCCACTTATTTTTTTTTGTTTCTGAATACACATCTTTGTGGTAGATAGAGAGCATCTTCCACTGTTAAAAGGAAACGAGAGGCCAAGCTGAGAAGTATACAGACTGCATACATTCAATTTTATGAACAAGAAGAGATGTATTTGAAAAAACATGCAGTACTTAAAAATGTTCAATCCTGATGTGGCACCAACCACTGCAACACGAACTGATCTCCTACGTGCCAAGAGTAGGGAAATCCTCCATCTAAGGAGCATGACCTTACTTATTTAATGGGTCTAAATAACTAAAATAAGCCTTGAGTCTCTGTGTCATTCTATCATCTTTCTCTCTGCTTTTGCTATTTCAACAATGTCTTCTCAGAATTAGGAAAAAGGTCACTTGGCCTGCAAAATTCCTAAAATTCCCAACTTCCCTCTTTCTTTCACTTCGGAACAAAATCATTTAAATGAGAAAATCAAAAGTAAATCATCAAATGGAATTATCTTTGGCAGCTCCCTTTGAGATTTTGTATTAGACTACGGCCTTCAAAACACACATTTCTCTTGGGAAATGGTGGCATTGGCCATGGTAGAATATTTTATCCAATAGTGATAGTACTAGTGTTTATCACCACTGTGTGCTCACCATGACTTGGTTTGGGTTTTATGGCTATTCAGTACTGTGCTATTTTTTGAGCTTGTTATAATGAACCCATAACCCCAGATATCTTATCTAACTCAGAATATGTGACATGCATCAGAATATATTATATTATGTCTCCCAGACAGCTGTCTATTCACAGTAAGTAATGTAAATCAGTAATTGCTAGGTCTTAATCTCTTCAGGCTACTGTTCCTTCCACTGATCAGGGTAAAACAGTCAGAAAACTAACTAGTTGAGAATTCTTTCAATAAAAGTGTTTGTAGCAGTGGAAGCAGACAGTGAAAGAATTTGATGAGAATGTCATATTTATAATTGATCTCTGTTAGGGACAGATCGCACTGGAGAGGGTGCTAGTTACCTGTATAATTTAGATTAACCCCAGAAACAGGGGAACACAGAGGTGAAAGAAAACCCTCCTTCCATAGACCTTCCTTTAAAACAGAACAAATTAGAAGACAAAGAAATTATGCAGTCAAAGAGATATCAGATATACTCATTGAAAAACAAAACATGCATGTGTACAAACACAAAAGTCTTTTTTAACAAGGATGTAAAAATGAGCCAGAAATCAAAATTTTACATGAAGAGGACAGGAATTAGTAAGAATCAGAATGCATTGTCTGCTTCCAATCAAACAGAGACAGAATTGGCAAGAAGTGATAGAAGCTGATGTCACTGAAAAAAGTCAAGAAGCAGTGTCTGTGTACTCAGTGTTACTCTTGGGCTGTAGTTTGCTGTTTCTGCCTGTCTGTCCTTTTCTCTCTTTTGAACAGTAACATCTGGTATAAATGAAAGATGCGAGAAATCTATTTTGTTTCTTCATTTCATCCCACTAATTCTGTTTCAGATATGAGGTACAGGTGTACCTGGGGTGAAAAAACAACCTCTCATTAAAAATATATGGTGGTCTTTCATAGTAATTCAGTCAGAGGCAATGAAACCCAGCTGAAACTATATAATCAATGATAAGTAGAAACCACAAGAAAATATCTTCTCAGGAAAAGTACAAAAAGAACCATTGAAGCAGATCTAAAATTTGTAAGAATCCTTTCCATCTACAGTTTTGTTTCCATGGGTTCCTAAAAGGAAACAGTTTGCATTATGCAAGCACAGCAACAAGGTCCTTTTGTGCCACTGAAAACAATGATGTCCATATAATCACAGCTATTATAAGCCAAACTAAGAGTATGAGTAATAGGGTCTCTGTATCTCACCAGAATGCATACTCAGCTGGTTTCTTTGCAGTGAAAAAATATGCTGTAAAGGGAAGAATCTACAGTAAGTGGACAGATTTAAACTACAGTTGACTCTTAAAAAAATCTAGCAACCTTTGGGAAATGTTGCAAGACTGATCTCTTTCTGCAGGCATTTCCTTATTCATCAATCTCTTTTAATTATGGTCCATGGGCAAAAGTGCAAAACTGGCCTTTATCCATAGCAGTGTTCACTGCTGTCGCTTTGGAAGGTTCACAGAAAGATCAAGGATAGTAACTGTAGCAACTAAATATTTAGTCATTATTATTTCTTCAGTACCCTATGGTTACACTGAACATCATTAGTAAGTAGATGTGCTTGTTGTTAGTTTGTTTTTTAATTCCAGTGAAATTCAAGTGTTGCAAAGCACAGGCAGCTTTCTTACTATGCTGTATTGTCTTCAGTATTATTGAGGGAACACAAGCATGATAAATCATGTCACCACAAGTTATCTTACANCCATTTCTGCTCCTTATTCTCTCAGTCTCTCTTTTCTTCTCTCCTTTGGGAACTTGGCCTCTTCTTCTTTAGGAGACTGCCCTTTCACATCCCATATTAGATTGTATAGCACCATTGGTGAAAACCCTATTGCTAAACAGATGTGCAGCAGAGTTAATACAACTGATTAATACTGATAATGAGACGTCATTAACTGGTTTAGTCCCTTCTTGGAATAAAGAGGATATAATAATAATTCAACATTTTGTGTATGTACCATTTTATAAGGCTTTCTAGAGGCCAAATTACTGCCATGTTGTTATATTCCACATAAAATGCTTTATGTAGAATGAGTTACCTATTGGCCCTTATGAATAGAAACACAGGGTTTTTTTAAATAAATGACAAAACTAGATGAATGCAGAGAACCACACATAAATGTGTCATATATTTCTGCCGGACAAAAACAACTACTTTAACAATTCTGCTTACAAACTTATTGAAAAGATTTAGTGAATAAGTGATCTTGACCTTCATCATCAGTAATGGCTAAATTCACCTGGCTTCTCAGCCAGTGAGGCCAAAATCAGTCATTTTGGAGACTAAGGGCTTGCCATGCCTGATTAAGTTGAGGAGGAGAAAAGAGCTAGCCCATGAGCTATCTGTTATATTTAAGCCTTTTGGATACCCTTGAGAGCTACTTATCAACTTGATTGAGGCTACACTCCTGTGTCTACTTCCACCCTTTGTCCTAAATCCCCTTTGCAGTACATGCTTAAAGTTTTTTTAAGCTCGTGATCATATTTTTTCAATAAAACCTTGGCTTACTACATCCTTTTCTTTGGAGCTTAGGTCACAAGCTACTTTAACCTCCAGGAACTACTTGTGGTTTTTATTCTGATAGCAATCATTTAAATCATCCTCAAATTCGCTATCAACATCTTTTAATTCAAACCTCACAATTTTTATTTTAGAAAAAAAATCAGATATGAAAAGGTGAGTTTGAAGTGTGAGTAACAGTAAACTATAAATAATCTAATTAATTAAAAAGCACTTGATTACTCTTATTTCTATCTCAGTGGATTATTTTTTCCTGGGAGCTGATGAGAGATAAGAACAGAGATTCACCACTGGCGATAGTACTGTGAAAGTAACTGATTTTGGATGGGTAGCACAATAAACTTGGCATGTTGACATCTTGAGGATACCTGTGTGTTCAGGATGATCTATGAAAAAAATCTTTGTCTATGAAGAGTTCTGATTTAATATAGCTAAATCTACTTACATGACATTTTCAAACAAAATGAGCGGAAGGTTTTCCTGGTATAACATATTTTTGTTAATCTCAAAGCAGACATTCTTCATTTTTTTTCCAAGTAAAGTGGGATAAAATCCAGTGGGAACAGCCTGAAACCTTTTGGTTTGTTTGTTTTGTATTAAAACTGTTGCCCTTAGACACAACAGTCAAGAAATATGGGCATATTTCAGCAGTATAATGCTTTTCAATTTCCAATTTCATGAAGTTATGTGCCTATTTTTTGATGAACATTCATCAGCCATTTTCCAAAATGAAATGTTTGGCTAAAACTGAAGAGGAAAGGAGGAAAAAATGCTACTAAAATTCAGGAACATGCAACTTTTCAAACTGCAAACTTTTTCAAGTCTGTTGTAGTGGTAGTTATCAGACATAAAAATTAATGCATTTGAATAAATATTTATGTATATTATAACAGGTTTCTGACTTGCCTATTTCCTCATGTACCTTTCAGGCAAGTTAAGAAAACAACTACAAGTCATAAATAAGACATTAAATGAACCCTGTGACAATCTTCTTAATCTATTACCATGTTCCAGCCCAGTAATAATTTCTTTTCTTTGTTTTTTTTTTCATTTTCCCCCTCCACCCTGCAGTATACTTCCATAAACAATCTGAAATAAAAAAGCAACAGTGAACATGAATTGAGTTTGAGGTATGTGAAAGTGGGATCACAAAATTGTGTACACTAGAGGATAAATTATTCTATTCCTTTCTACCAAGACAGGTATCAAAATAATTTTTCATTCCTATTGTGTTACTCAGGCAAAGATATTTGAAATTAATTCTAAAACTCCTGTTCTGTAGACCCTAAAATAAATTAAGACTTAGGCCACATATCTAAACTTTGCATCTTCTTTAGTTCCCTTTCTATTTGGTGTCTTGGTTTTACTTAACCTTAGACTGAGATCTACATAGAAATGTACTT
Source organism: Syrrhaptes paradoxus (assembly GCA_013400615.1). Taxonomy (NCBI): domain Eukaryota; kingdom Metazoa; phylum Chordata; class Aves; order Pterocliformes; family Pteroclidae; genus Syrrhaptes; species Syrrhaptes paradoxus. The sequence continues at coordinate 16,202 of VZTO01012093.1, forward strand.
CCTTCATAATTTCCTTTTAGACCTTGTGAAGGGTTATAATATTACAGCTCCAGCTTTTGCATCGTAAGTTCATCATATTTTCCTGTATTACACTGAAATGACCATTTTTGAGTTCTTTTTCTGCCTTTCCAGGTAATATGCCATGTCCAGAAGAAAAGTAAAATATATGTTTTTGACATTACATTGCTTAAGGGTTTCTGTGTTCTATGCATTTCTTTGGGGAGCAAGATTCAGCTACTAGATTGTATTTGCTGGTACCTTGCATGAGCAGAAGTTTTTTAACTGCTGCATTTTTGTTATTAATTTGATTATTTCACTGATAACATTTCAATAATATTTATGTAGTAAAAGGCTGTTCTCCTGTACCTTTTAAATCATATAATATTACTCAATCTGAAATGTAACCGATTCTTTGAAGAAAATTGAAACTACTCATAACATACACAGTTATTGAATTTGAACTAAGACATCACACTAAAGATAACAAATGAGATAAAGGGACCAACCTTACAGACTTTCTTATGCTGAAAGTAATGTTCAATTTAACATTAGCAAGAATGGAAAGACTGGCTTCCAGATTTTTTGGTGTTTGCTCTTTTAAGCATGTAGTAAAGTTATCTTATAATTTCCCAGTTCCTTTTCATGTTAGAGATTGCCTGAGAACAGAGATATTGATAAGGTTCAGTTGGCCCTGAGCACTCACATATCCCTTTCTCATGGATGTGTGAAAACAACATGCACAATACAGACAACAGCACAAACAATATTCCCTGTGGGAAACATCTATTTAAATCTATCATCCTACATTGCAACTCTCAAACTATATATGCTTCCTAATTTTTTTCACTCTTGAGAGTGAAAGGGATTACTCTGAAAGGACAAGAAAAAGAATATAATATTCCTTATATAAGGATTAAAGAAATGCGCTATTTCCATTTGTGGAAAAAAAAAAATAGTGCTCTAGTGTATGTACATCTCAGTACAATTATTTAAAATCGGTGACTCAATTTGTTACCTGTATTTGGACAAATCATTATTTTTACTGGGAAACTGATTTCCAATTAAGAAAAATGTTAAAGATTATAATATAAAGTACTGCTTTAAAACAATGTAGCTGGACTGAACAAAATTTAATAAACCTATATAGTTTGCTGTGTCCTCTGTTGGAGGCAGAATCTACCAAGCGTCTAAATTCGTATGTCTCTCACCATTTTTCATCAAAAGTTATTCAATACACAATGCAGAAGGCTAGTGCTACGAACTATAATTGAACACTGATAATTGCTCTAAGTCCGTCAACATTGCTATGTGTCTTCAAAAACATGAGGATTTTGAAAACACTTAGATCTCACTTTAGAGCAAGACTTATTTTTCATCTTTCGGAAATTATCTACAATTTATGTAAAGAAGGTTTTATCAAGTTTTCCTCTTCCTCAAGTTGTTTTCTGAACAGGATTTTTTTTTTTTAAAGAGACAGTTGATATAAGCATTAGAATAAATTTTAATGTTATCTTCCAAGAGCAAGTGGATTTCCTTAGGAACAACAAATAACCTACCTTGTTTCAAAAAACTTTCAAATATTCTGCTACTAATTCACCTAATATTGCCATAAATTTGGCGTTATTTTTGGTGTCACCTAATAGTGGCAGTGTAGTAGCACAGATTAAGAAAGGTTAAGTACTAAGAACTGATCATGAGAACAACAAAGAAAGAGGGAACTTACATCTGTAGTAATTTTTTTTACTTACTTCTTTATGTAAATAGTTTCTTTTTCCTGCTCTTCGCTTTCCTTCCCTTCCTTTCCCTTCCCTTCTCTTTTCTTCAACAGACCAGCATAAATGGGTGGGTGGGATTGAAGCTCTCTCCTAAGAACTGGCAGTTGAGTTCAAGTTCAAATTTCTTCAACATTTGGACTAATATGTTAAATAAAGCTTAAACATGGAGCTCTTTTAAGATGTGAAGTAGAAAATGCACTGTGTTCCATAAGTCTACTTTGTGTGTTTTGCTGTGTATCTAGTAGTAGCTTATATCTAGACTAGTAAGAAATATGATAGCATTGGATATTACAGTAACAATAGTATGGTCCATGGAACAGATTGAAAATAAACAGATGAGTGGTATAATCTGTTATGCAGCTTAGTTTATGGTATTGATGATACAAAGCTGCTTGAAGATAAAAGGCTGAACCACTAGTATGCCTTTTAGTTTTATGACTATCCTCTAGGTTAAAAATTATATCACTGAAACTTATGTACAGAAAAGTCTGTGGGACTTAGCAATGTATGTCCAACAAAGTACAATCTAACCAAACTTGCTTCCTACTATGTTATGAATAATATATGCTATTGGAATTATAGTCACTACCTATATCCTCAGGGATTCTTTATGATGTTCACAAGGTTTTTCATCAGAAGGATCATAACATTACGAAATGTATATAAAGTATCTTTTGCTGTGCATTTCACAGAAGCAAAAGAAATACAGACTTCCTTTGGAAATTAAACTTTACTCTTGCCTCGGTGGGAATGACCTCAGCAGGGTGGTTGTAGTTCTCTGCTGCCTTCCATAATGGATCTTTATTGTGATTTTTAGCCAAAAAAAATTGACTAATTCTGATGCACAAACTAATTTCTTATTAAAGTGACTCTTTTCTAATGGATAGAATATGGGTGGCCTATTTCCTTAATGAAATCAAAAAACTATAGCTGACTAACCATTTCAGAATTCATGACCTGAAGAAAAACTCACATAAGCCATGCACAGTAATGAGCATGTCAGACTCTGCCTTCACGTCAATATGTTACTTTCTCACTTTTCATTCTGTCCACTTGGTGACTGACAAGCTAGTTTAAATAGACACACGTGTACACTGCTGATTCATGGCTTGGATAAGCAGTCTGCATAATCTATGAAACATCATCATTTTGACACAAGTTTTCTTAGGACCATAAAACTACCTTGGAAAACAAACCCAAACCAGATAATGTCACAAAAATCCTTAAATAGCAAGGGCAACCACTAGACAAGTCTGCAAGTCTGAATTTCCTCAAAATTAGTGATGTCCCAGTGTCAACACAGGGGAAAAACTAGAAAAAATAGAGCTTCTTGTTTGACACATAATCAGCTGGATAGTTCTCTGTAGAACAATTTTTTGTGGTTATTTTCTAGTGGACTTTCTGCTTAGGAGTGAGAAACTTTGCATCTTTTTATTTTAGGAAAGGAAAAAAAAATGCTTGAAAATATCTCACTTCTTTCTTCAGGCATTTACTAAAGTTGGAGATACACAACCTTTCTTTTTTCTTTTCCCTTCCCCTTGTTCTTTGCTCCCCTTTATTTTTTTGTGAAAACAGCACAATAGAAAGTGAGTTTCCAGAGTCTAGCAGAGCTGTTTTAGGGAACACAGTTAGCATCTGTAGGTGACCAGCTGAGAGATTAATAAAGTCATCTGAAATAGGAAATTAAAAACCATAGGGATAACATTATGTGGGTCTCTTTCCTACATAAAAAGAAACAGGCACATCCAGTTGGCTTTCCCTGTAGGAGGGACAAAGGAAATGGTTTAACAGAATAAAGTGGCTTGGTTTCTATGCAGCTGCTGAAGTTTGGTAGGGCTGCCATTCTCTAACCACTTATATGTCTCATCTTCTCTCTCCTTTCTCTATGCTTCTTCATAATGACAGAGTATTTTTATTGCTGTGAGAACCAAGTAAATATTATTGGCTTTATGTTCTGATTTTCTACTGTGGTTATACACAATAAGAAAGAGCAGTCTGTTAGAAACAAATGTTTCCCATAGAGTTTTCCAGATGTGGAAAATCCTGTGTGGTCCCTTGTTAGTAGGGTCAGCCACTGCTACTACACCACTTTCACATCTTTCCTTCCTTTTCCTCACACACTGACACTCTGTAGTCAGGAAGGGACCTTTCAAGTTCCCATTACTTCTAGTGAAATTCTGTATGGTAGTATGCTCTATACTGAAAACATATCACAGTAGCTCCAAATGCAAATGATTTCCTGATTTTTAAAATTTGAACTTAACAATGTAAATAGGGAGTTGTGAATTTTCATTAACTGCACTTTGCACCGTATTCTACATATATAACGTAAGGCAGTGAACTTTTACTATTAATTATCACAGAGATAGAGAGGAATCATGCAAAAATATTCAAAAGCTAGAAGTGGTCTGCCCTAACCTTTCAATATCATCACTGAACTTTAATGCTGTGTAAAAACATCCTTTTAATTTAATGCGAGTTGTACATTCTTATTTATAATGATCCTACAGAATTTAACTTAAAAATAAAAGATAAAGGTAAACTGTTAGTCTTTTCACAAGTACGTTGTCTGAGACCTTAAGTGGACTCAGATAAGCAACACCCATCAATCATGAAAAGCGGGTTTTTTTTTTTTCTCTCTTCATAACCAATTGCTGCCCACTTAACAGTGCAAAATACCCTGATCCCCAAAACACTGTTTAGCAGAATCTACACATCAGTTACAGCTCTTCTCTGAAGAGGGAAACACTGTTGGTGAAGAAACAGGACAAGCTATATGGGAGGCCAGGAGTCATTGCTGTTGCAGGAGCATGGATACCTGTGCTTAGAACTAGGAAGAAAGTAGACTTAAGAGCAGGTCTATTTGCAGGACCTACCTGTGGACATGTGCATATGTGAGAAGGAAATTGCTCTGTAATTTATGGACTAATGTTGGATAAGGTTTGAACTATATCTCTATTTGAATCCTTATTACCTCAGGTGGGTAAGTTCCACAGACTTCGCATCACAAAGGATGGTGTAAGAGTTGTCAGTAAGAGTTCTCAGAAATATGTAATTGAATTTTAGAAAGGAATCTGAAACTAGATGAACATGCTAAACAGCATAAAATTTTGTATCTGTAAGGTTGAAATTATTGTTATTCCATAACTTATTGCTGACTTAGATGATTTTCTGGGGACTTCTGTAGACCCCCAGACTTTGAAGTCTGATGTTCTTGGAATTAATATTTATATTTCTGCTTTAAACATAGCTAAGATGGTATATGGTGGCTGTGAAATCACAGTATTCTAAAACAAATTGTAAAGGCTTGGAAAAGAAAAATTTGGTATGGCCATTGGTTTCTATACATTTTTTTCACCAAAAAAAATGTTATTATCTGTGCTTTAAAATTGATGACATTTCTGCTGAATATGAGTGATCCAGATTATTGCAGGTGGCAACTCAGAGAAAAGGGCTGTAATTATAGTCATAATTGTGCATAACGATATGCAGACTACTATCTTAATACACAGCTCCCTCATTGTGCAAATGGGGCACAAAACACCTTAGTCTCCTTTGAGACAGAAGAAATTTCATCTTGAATGTCTCCCTTGAGAAACACTTGGGAGATATGTAAATAAATACTGGACCATTTATTTGCTAATGTGAACATTGTCTTTTTTTCTTACTAAAATTAATGCCATAGCATAGTCTCCTTGAGAACATGACATAACAAGAAAGGATAATTTGTCTAGTCCCAAAGGTGACTTTTCAAACACTGTTAAAAAAAAACCTGCTGTAGGTTATAAGGAGGTATAATGAAGCAGGGAAGCCAAATGAAGCTCAGCCCTCACACTACAGCATGTTTTATTTAGAAAGTGAGTTTTAACCTTTCCTGACAGAAATACTGGTTACATGAAAACAATGTGTTACATTTCTGGATCTTTTCTCTCTCCTGCCTGAATGGAAGAGGGCTCCCAGCTTTTTCCTCATAAAACTATTTCCTTTGGGGAAGATTAAATGTATCTGTCATTGATATTGCAGTGGTTCTAATAGCTGCTCTGTACTCAGACGCATTTGATAGCTCATTGCGTTGAAAAAAAAGAGGAAGATAGTTTATCCTCCTACAGAGCTCACTATCTCATATTATTATTGAAGCAAAAGGTAAATTGTGACTTTAGCTGCTAGGGACTATGTGTTGTTGCTACACAAGGAACTGTGACTTCTTAAAGTTGAGGAAATTCCAGGAGAATCTGCTCATGTCCATTTTTCTGTGCAGTTAGTGTGCTCAAGATCATATTTCCCATTAGGCTAGGAAAGAGATTGTGCCTTGATGTACCAGATATAAGGATAATGTGGACAACCCGGGACATCTTTGTAATGGCTGTACTAGCACTTGCTTGACAGTACACTTCCTGAAATATTCCAGCCTCACAGGTAACAAGTGAAATAATCACCTCCACTTCACTGGAGGTGATGGACCTCACAAACTTTAATCAAAATCCACTGGAACTAAAGGAAACTTTTAACTGTGCAGAAAGTACCTCACAAAGTCAGTATCTTCTTGGTTCATTAAAGCCAAGTGCTGGGTCCTGCACTTTGGTCACAACAGCCCCCTGCAATGCTACAGGCTTGGGGGAGAGGGGCTGGAAAGCTGCCCAGCAGAGAGGGACTGAGGGGTGCTGGTCAACAGCCGGCTGAACGTGAGACAGCAGTGTGCCCAGATGGCCAAGAAGGCAAACGGCATCCTGGCCTGTATCAGCAATAGTGTGGCCAGCAGGACTAGGGAAGTGATTGTGCCCCTGTACTCAGCACTGGTGAGGCCGCACCTTGAATCCTATGTTCAGTTTTGGGCCCCTCACCACAAGAAGGACATTGAGGTGCTGGAGCAGGTCCAGAGAAGGGCAACGAAACTGGTGAAGGGTCTGGAGCACAGGTCTTACGAGGAGCGGCTTAGGGAGCTGGGGTTGTTTAGTCTAGAGAAGAGGAGGCTGAGAGGAGACTTTATCACTCTCTACAGCCACCTGAAAGGAGGTTGTAGTGAGGTGGGTGTTGGCCTCTTCTCTAAAGTAACAAGTGATAGGACAATAGGAAATGGCCTCAAGTTGTGCTGGGGGAGGATTAGGCTAGATATTAGAAAATATTTCTTCACTGAAAGAGTGATCAGGCATTGTAACAAGCTGCCCAGGGAAGTGGTGGAGTCACCATCCCTGGAAGCGTTGAAGAAACGTGTAGATGTGGTGCTTAGGGACATGGTTTAGTGAGTTAGGTGGTGTGGGTTGATGGTTGGACTTGATGATCCTTGAGGTCTTTTCCAACCTTCGTGATTCTATGATTCTACATTCTATATATGATTGCGCATGACATATCCAATTGGCAGTGCCTAGGATAAGATTTTAGCTTTAAAGGGTAACAGTGAGCTCAGACAAAATGTAAAGCAAAATATACTTCAGGAAAAAAATCTGTAGAGTCCCTAAGAAACCATCTGGAAAATCTCATCTTTTAACCTTTAGACTTTCAGGGAGTGTGGCATCTTCATACAAAGATCCAACTGCGATGAAGTTTAATAAAATATAATGGTTGAAGAACACAGATCAAGAAGGCTGAAGTATAAAAGACATGCTCACTATTAAGAAGAAAAAGTCTTCTAATCAGCAGAGACAGAGAGAAACCTTTCTAATGCTCACAGAACACTACACAAATGTCATAATGGCAAATTTAAAAAATCTCAACTAGAATTTTATCTGATTTATTTTAATTTCATGACTGCTAATGTATTTTATTCTTGCTCCACCTTTCTCATGTATTTTCACCTCTGTGAGCTGAAAGGTAACCACTTCAAGATCACTCATTTTCTATCTTTTTGAAAACAAAAAACTATCCTGGAAACCTAGTCTTCCAGCCGTTAAAGAGTAAAGAGATCTCCATCTGCTGAGATGACTTGGTGGAACAATCTCCATTTAGTTTGTCCTTCCAAAGTCAAGAGTGTGATTATTCTATAATTCTCTCACCTGATTAATTCTTAACTATGAACATAATTACACTCTCCAGAAGGTAAATCACTCTTATAAATCAGTTGCTGCTGACAGTTCACTCTTCTGCACTCTAGCACACTGCAGCAAAGTCAGTCTGAGATTGTAGAAACAAATGATTGTTAAAACACAGATTTTGCAGAAGGTCTATTAATTAATGAATTACAGGTAACATGATACTGCAAGAAAAAAAAAAAGGACAGAGTAAGGGATTTATAAACTCTTCAGTTACTGCAGAAACCTTTATCACCAGAATGAACAATGCAAGCCATCCCTGAGTACACACTAGTCCTGCTGCAAGCTGAGGTGAAAAGACCACTTGACATTTATGAACTTGAATCTACTATTGCCTTGCCAAAGGTGGGCTTGGAACTGAGACTGGCTTCAAACAACAAACAAAATGAAAATATATCAACTGAAAAAACTACACAGTACATATTTCTCATACTCCATCCCTGCTCCCCCCTAGATTTAGCAGAGACATTTTTTCCTGGTTCTAGATAGTGCTCACTTTATGCCCTAACATGTAAGTTTTAATAACATCAAGTGACTGCAGCTGCCAATTGTATGAAAGGCACTCCAAGGGGCTACTCTTCACATCCAAGAAACATTTTTTCCAATATTCTCAATTTTTTCTCAGGTAGCTATAAATTAGAGCCCAAGCTTTGGACTTAAGAAATCAGAAACTTTTTAATCAGGTTTTCTGAAACATCCAAGAAAAGAAGAAAACCTATGTTGTTCCATTATGCACAGAGCAACAGCTCCCACTGCCTAATCTTAGATGATGGAAGACCTTAATATATTTGAATCCTGAGAAATGTCTTCCCAAGTCACAGAGGGAAAAAACAGCTTGACATAATGATAGATACTGAATTAGTTCTGGCCTTGAAATGTTGGTTCATTTTGGGTTTTTTTTTTTGCATAGGAGAATGTGTACTGACCTTTTCTGAATAACCTTACATATTTGTTTCCACAATATCAATGAGTTCCATGGAGTGATTCTGAGAAATGCAATATATTTAGCCTTTGCCAAATGAATACTCTAGAGTAGTGATGACTCAACTTTATTATTTTAGAAAGGACAGAAAAAAATTCTTATGATAAATCTTTTGTACCTTAGCATTCAACGTACTATTCATTTTATTCTATCTTCTTTCTGTCTTTTCTGTAGAAAGCTAAATAATATGCTTTAAATTCTCTTAGGGTACAGAATAAATTAGTATCACGAGTGCTTTTAACTGTTTCTGATTCCTTTTCCTGGTCCTTTTGCATGTATTTGGTCTCCCTAGTGAAATAAATATTACTGCGAGATAATGAAAACTTTGAAAAACATCTATTTCCAAATAACTAGGCCAGAATTACTCCTGAATTCAATGACACTACATCAGGGATGAATGTACTATCTTACATTTATACTTCGCACGTAACTCCACTATCTCAAAACTATAGTTTGAAAAGCAAACGTAAAATACATGTACCACATTTTTAGTTAAATCCATGGATCTATAACACACATAACTTAGAGACAGACTTCAAATGAGGTTTGACACCCAAAACAATGGGTTTAAGGAGCTATTTTTTTAAAAGTGAAGTTCTATGCAAAATGTATTTTAAAAATTTAAGCTTTTCCCTTTTCTGTCTTTTTACATAGTTCTATTTGAACTTCTTTAATTGGCTAAGGGACAAAAGTTTAAGGAAAAAAGGTGAAAAATCATCCATTATCTGTATAGGATTGCCTGCCACCAACTTTACCATCTACTGGAGGATAAGTCCTTCGGTACCCTCTTGCCATACTTGACTCTGAGCTCTACAGTCCTGAAAGCAAACTGGTCTTGTTATAGCTGGTTTAGTTCAGAATTACCTTGTATACAGTACTAGGGCAACTTCTTTAGTGTAGATATATGTTTAGCTTATATATGGATTTTCTTAAGTAGACATTTAGTCATAACTTGTTCTTAAGATCACTCTCTGTTGTACAGAGCAGGTCTGTATAGCACGTGTTGAAGGAATTCTGAATGTGTAATCCTACAAACTTTTATATGATAATGCCCTTCAGATTTTTTCTTGAACCTATGTCACTTCTGAAATCTCCCATTATACCCAAAAGCAGCAAGGAAACTTGCAATGAATCTTCTATGAAATCTCAAAATAAGGTATTGAGCATCCACTTGTCTTATTATGTTCAGAATACAGTTCTTCATATTTTATCTTTTTTATTTCTCTTAGGAAAAGAAAAAGACATTTTGCAAAGCAGTTACTCTTATTTGTATAGTTTTACTTTGCAGCTAAGGTTTTGGCTCTACACTCAAATATTTTATGTGAGTGGGAGGTTTTCTTCAAGCTAACATACTTCTCAGTAGGTTAAAAGTGTAAAAATGAAACAAAACAAAACAGAAACACCACTTTTTTTTCTTTTATTCAAATGATGTGTCATGCCAGAAGAGAATACTTCCCTGCAAAAGCAAAGATATGAAGTGCTCCAAAACTGAAGCAGACCATTAGTGCTACACAGTTCCTCTTACTTAAACTCCCTACAGTACTGCATTCTTCCTATAGTACAATTCACTACTCAATCTGATCAGTATTCTGTGAGATAAAATGTCAATAGAAATCTATTTCTTCTTCCTCAGGATGTCAATCTTTGTAGAAATCTTTGCCAACTTTTAGAATCTGTAAATGAAAACAAGACCTTGAATCTTTCTGTTCCACAGAGCTATAGGAGTTTGTTTGTTTTATAATTTTTCCTGATAGTAAATTAGCAAGTGAAATCTTAATGTGTACCCTATTTTCCTTCATTTTATTTTCATCTTTTCACAAACTTTCCTTGTTTCCACTAAAAAGGATATAACTACACCATAGGGAAGAGGTTGTGGTAAAAAGCTAGATAGCAAGTCCAGTTCTGACACAACTACTGTCTTGTGATTCCAAATGAAAAGATCTGAACTCAACAAATTTTTGAAACTTGACAAGCTGTCTCTATTCATATGGGACTCTTCCATCCGCTCTCATCAAAGAAATTAAGCTTTTTTTAGTTCTTAAAGCCAGGTTTTAGAAGTCAGCAACGCAGATAAGAAAATATAGTAATTTATGTATATAAAATATAGTAATTACTGTAATTTTTGTTTGTCTAAGTAAGCATACTTATATTCACAGATATACTGTGACTGTCTATACACCACTGCTTTCATTTAATTGTCTGTGACACAATGCAAAGCAAAATACGCATAGACGTGACACAGACAAATTCTCACAACTTTTGAAATTATTTAAATGTATGATTAACGCAGATAAGTGCACTCCTGCAAAGCTCAAATTTATATTCACACTTTTTTTCAAAAGGAGGTATCTAGTTCCAAGGTTTTCATGTAGGCCTACCTTTAACTGAAAGGCAAATCAAGGTGAGCAAATCCCTTAGCCTGCCTATGCTATTGCACACTACAGTGGTTTGAATTGTATTTTATAAACCATACCTGGCTTATTTTAAGGTTCTGTAGTACCATATGTGCTTCACTCACAGATGGATATTGATATTTGTTCTCATCTGCATGAACACCAGCTGAAGCATATGTAAAACTCTTAACGATATTAAAGCTGTACCATTTCAGATCATATTCAAGCCTCTGATGAAACCTGATAGCATGTTTCACAAGCTCCTGTTCTGAATTCTTCACTGTGCTTTTGATACATTATTTCTTGATATGTGTAGCCAAAATTAAAATTAATATAATAGAAACATTATAAAAGTATATCCAAAGACTCTATTCCTCAAAAAAGTTAATACTAAAGAATAGACAAACCACTAAGGCAAAAAGGGAAAATATAAAAGAAAATTATAATGCATGTATGTATAAAAGGTTAGAACTGAATTGGAGTTTTATCCACTTTCTGGTGCTAAGAAAGTTGTTATATTCACAACTTAAAATGAAAGAGTGCCTTTCAGGGTAAATATGAGAACAAATCTCAGACACAAAGGTGTCTTCCCCACAGGGGAAGGTTTATGACAAAGAGGAACTTCAAAAATAGAAGGTCAAATTCTGCCCCAGACTGCCTAAAGTATTTTTCTAATACATGAAACCAGTGTAACACTTTATTGTACTGTGTTTAAATCTCAGCAACTGAGGAAAAATGTTATATTGGATAGTGCCCTGGGGACTTGCATTCTTTTCCTCACTCAGTAACTGGGCAATGCAGGACATTGACAGATAGTTCTGGAAAAATTCTAGGTATCACCCTAAAGACAAAGAAGATGCTTCCTTCAGTTGTCTCTTTTTCCTTTCACTGGAAGTCACTTCTCTTCAGCAAAGTAGGTGGTATACCGACATATTAGTAAAAAAGTCTAACACCTTCATTAATTAATACCTTAGGGTAAAGTCCTTTGGCTTAATATAGTGTAACTGAAATATGGGCACCTTTCTCTTCTGATGACTGCTGGACAGATGGTAGTAATTTTTAAAATATACTGCAGCAACAGTCACAGACCTCAACTGTCAATGCCCTCAAACAAGATACTTTTCCCCTCTCTGTGTCCCAGTTTAAAATGAGGATAATGAAACATTTTTTTTAAAGAACGCTGAGAATTAATGGTGAGAATTACTATAAAATAACTCAATATTATTATTTCATGTAGCCATACCTTTTTGGCAGTTAATGGAAGTTACTAAATCAGATACTGGGAAAGACATAACATCCTTGTTATCAGATTTATACAAGTAGCAGCAGGGATACTAGATCCCAGTATATACATGTATTTTGTTGAGTTGGCAGATTTATACTACAGCTATACTATACATTATAGAGTAGGGAAGAAATATCACATCAACTACAAATTTCTTCTGCTTTGTCACTTGTGATGGGTTAGCCCTTGGCTGTGGGCCAAACCACACACACCCACTCACACAATTCCCGTCCCCATCCGAGGATAGGGGAGAGAGTTAAAGGGGTAGTATGTAGAGGTTCTGACTGGGCAGGACCAGCCCGATTGGCAGATCCTCTAGTGTTGACTAGCCAAGTGGCTTTTGCTAAATGTGTATCCCAGTTTTTGGGGTAAAGGGAAAAAAAGGATTTGTGCATTGAGATAAGGACAATTTAATAACTAAACTACAATAATATTGAAAATAATACTATATACAAATATACAAATGTGTGATACACAGTGATACTGATGCCCCCACCCGATGACCAAAGGTTCAGCCTGTTCCCGGCTGACGATCCCGGAACGACATTCACGATTGCCCCTGAGTAGAGGTGCATGTACCGCTCCCAGAGGCACTCACGGAACGGAGATAACAGTCCAAGCGTCCCAGACCGAGAGATGACCAGAGTGGGAGGAAAGCGACCACCTGGCCCCAGCTAACGATCCCCCTGGAAAGGGAGGGTCCCAAAACTCACAGAACGGAGATAACAGTCTGAGTGTTCCAGACCGAGAGCCGACTGGAGTGGGGAGGGAAAGGCCTCGGGAGAGCGATGCAGGCACCTAGAGCGAGATGATCTGGAGCCAAAGGGAAAAAGAGAACGATCTTCTGGGGGTCCTCACCTATATACTGGGCATGACGTGTATGTTATGGAATAGATTATTGGCTATTCTGAGTTTCAGTCTTAACATAATAGCAAATCCTAGGCTAGCAACTGGCTGTCCTTCTTCCCTGGTCTGCCATCCTTGGCAGCAACACAAAACATCATTCTTATCAGCTCCTCCTGAGCACAAATCCAAAACATAGCCTCTTACTAGCTATTTATGAAGAAGAGAAAAAAAAAATTTAAGAATTAACTTTAAGCAGTCTGTCTCTGCTTAACCCAGGATATTACTAGTACCCAGATCAGAGTTTGATTAGACCTAGTGTGAACACTCTTTTATAAAACATGATCCATATACACATTGAAACTGTGGCTCAACTATAAACATATGCAGAAAACTCCACAGACTTCCTGGTACTGAAAATACACTTTGTTAATGAAAGAGAGAAACTCTAGGGATGAAAAAAACCCTCTATCAAATCCTCTACTCTAAGATTCAAGTCAAACTATTCAGAAAATTACATAAACATTACTGAGTTTAATTCTGGTACTTGTCCCTCTTCTCGTTCCTGTTCTCTGCTCTCTCCCCAGCTACTCAACACACTGAAGTGTACCGTTCTTCCAGTTCCCACAGGAAATCTTTTCCAGACAGGTCAGTCACTTAACCTTTCCAAAACATGAACTCATTTATGCAAAAATTATATTCTAGGAAGACCTGTTAACTTTTCCAAATGTCTTCAAAATGGAACTTCGTATCTTAACAAGCTCAGAAATTTACAGGTGCCTAACTACTATGATATGTCTGCCAATCTGTTAAATACATTATTCTAAAGCTTCCAAAAAGCCTATAGCTGAAATCCTTGTAAACATTAATGAAAAGGTTTGTACAATGTTTATCTGGGAAAAGTAAATAATATTTCCAGTGTAGGTTGTAAACTGAGATACTGAGAAGCTAATAAAATAAATTTATATAATTAAAATAAATTTATTTTCCCTAACAATACAAATGGTTTGTGGAAGAAGAAAAGATATCTGAAGCTTGCTTAATCACTATGTAGGTCATTAGTATTCCTTAGTATTCCGTAGGATCACCAAACAGACACTGAAAACAGGAACTAAAAATCTTTGTCTTTTTCCACATTGAATGTTGGGTTATGTGACTACCATTTCTCCAGGATATACTGGGGAGGGAAGAGGGATTCTAAAGCAAAATTATCCATCTTCAGAGATGGGGGGTAGAAGGGTAAGAAGGTGGGAAGGAGAAAAAGAGACAGAGACAGAGGCTCTTTAGGTCTAGAAATGTTTCTACTTCCATAGTTTCTGAGAGGAATGCAAGAATCACATTGACACTTCAGCTTATCATCCAGGAGACAAATGAAAATATGAATCTCTAATCTGAATTTTTATCATCCCAACAAAGCATAAATCTTTTTGATTCAACTTGGTCAAAACTTGTGGAGGGAAAGTTAGTGAGCTACACAACTGTCAGTTTATTGAATTTCTGCTAACAGAGGTTTACATCTTTGCATTCTATAAATGTTCATAAATATCTTTTTAATTTAACACTGAAAGGTTCCCCAGTCTGTTTGTGGAAGTTGACCACATATACTGTGCTAACCTTCATTGCTTTCACACAGCTCATGACCTTCCTACTATCATGCTTTGTACTATATCCACAGGGTATGAGTGACATTATAATCAGGCACATAATAATCCTCATATAGAACAGAAATCAGGTGGGAAAATGTTAGACTGAGACAGCTTCTGAGTAGAATTCTACATAACTGCATTTTCAGCTGCATTGCCTGCTTAACTATTGGCTGTTCACGTGGGGCATTTCTTAATATAATAGTCAGACAAAACATGAAAGTGTTGTTCTACCAACAAAATGTGAGATAAAGATTACATTAGTGACAACAAAGGTGAGACTGTTTAGCATAAATGAAGTTCAGAGAAAATGACTTTCATAAACTTTGACATATATTGCATACATTAAATACTTTAAAATAACTGTGCTTAACATTCAAGTATTATCTAAGCTTATTTAATAGAAACAGGGACATAAAAAAAAAGATCAGCTTTGTCCTTGATTTCTCTGTATACCTGAAGGGCAACAATAGTATATCTGAATATTTTTTTTAATGTCATGATGTTTCCAAAGTTAAATCCCTTGATTATTATTATTATTGATTCCCAGCAGCCACTTTTTTAATTTAAATGTAAATCTTTTCAACTTTACCCTTTGTATTTAGAGCTGCATCTTTTTATAGCTATCCTCAGCACTGTCAAAAACTGTTTCCCTAAAGAAGATGAATCAATAACAATTTACCTTTTAGTATTGTGCTAGCACACACCTTTAATACATGGATTATGTCCTTTGGCTTGCATCTTGCTATAATAAAAATGTTTTGGGAATGGATGAAGATCAGATTGGATAGTGCTAGGACTCTGGCACAATAGCTTGTATCTATTTATAAAACGAAAAATAATGATAAAGCAAAGCCTCTGCCAACGACTGTTAATTTAAACAGACATACCTGTAGATTTATAGATACAGAAACTCAAAATTCCAATCAGCCAGCACAAGCAGAAATGTAGTTTTCTGTTCCATTCTCATGTGCACTTATTTGAACTTAGACACTAATTTTACTAGGAATTCTAATAGAATAAAAAAGTCAAATCCATTTGACCATATTTTTTTGACACCTCCTCAAAAGCTTAAAATGCTATTCAGTATTTGACGTCAGCTTTCTGCTTTTCTTCCAGGTCGTGAAGACCTCCAAAAGGTATAGTTATGATTACGCAGGCTCTGCTCTTGTTGTAGAAATGTTCTTAACCTTTTGGAAAATTTCCATTTTTTTCTTGTTTGCAAAGACAAAACAAATAGCAAGATGTTAAAGGACAAGTCATAGACTAATCAACAGACCAAGATGTGAGCAATTTTCCATGATACCACTGTCTCATAGAATCACAGAATCA